>CM062819.1:1995087467-1995337411 GCA_031772625.1 Pinus tabuliformis | reverse complement strand
AGCCTTCATGTCCATCTTTTTCCTCAGGACAACCCCCTGTTGTCATATATGATTATTCCAAGTACATAGCAAATAAAATGCATGATCAATTCTTGAGAATGAAAAATGGAAGAGTATTTAAGTACTCCTCAGTTTTGTACCACCTTTTCTTATACTATCAAGCTGATAAATTCCCATTTACTCTTCAAAATCTTGATACCAGAGGCCACCCTAGGTCAGTAATATTTTGGACTCCTTTGATCCACAAATATGAATCACCATATCCATACACAGACTTCATAGACCTTTTTGTATATCCTGTAGTGACCATGTTGCTAGGAAGTCCTCCTCCAAGGATTAGTTCAGATATCAGGAGGATCCTACAACTTTCAAAACAACACAAAGTAGGAGATTGGTACTTATACCAAAATCACACTGAAATTAGGATCTATGGCTGTGAGTTAGCACCATACAAGTTACCCAGATACCTCCCAATGAGGTTATTTTCTTTGGAGTACTACAGACAGATAATCAACTCAGATGAGGTACATTTTGTGAAAGCCAAGAAGAAGGCTCAACTCAGAATCAAAGATCAACTAGGCCCTTTGTGTGCAATAGTCGAGAAGCTAGGAGAGAAGCAGAAGAAATTCTTCAAAGACTCAAACTGAAACAAAGCTTCATATGGAGATATGACCCTTTGATTTCATCTGCAATAGGAGATAGAGAAACAAGTTGTCTACCTATATCCACCACAAAATCCCTGAGATAGAAAAATATGCAAATTCGCTGGAATGGGTGGAGAATACTCTAGTGGACAGAGATAGCACTGAAGTTTCTGTTGAAAATGCATTAATTGATCTAGAGAGGAGACTTGATAAAGGTTCTTTCATATAGGTACCAGAAGAATCCCATGCCCAAAGGGAATCACAGACACACAATGAACAACAAGCAGAAGAAAGACCGCAGGTGCAGGAAGAATCAAAACAACCAGATTTATCAGAAAAATTGACTCAAAAAAGACTGCCAGGGCCTATCATGAGTACTCCCCCTATCGTGCAGACTCCTCTCAATTAGGAGAGAAACCTCAAAAGAAACAAGGAGGAGGCCACTCCTTCAGGCAGAGCCATTTCACAAACATATGTCAAAATTCAAAGATTAAATCCTTTCTCCGAACAAGAACTCACAGAAGAAACGGTTGGAGCCACAAGCACAGAAAGAGAAGGGAGCAGGCATGCTACTCCCTCTAGAGGAACACAAGAACCTTCCACATCACATGCTCAGATGTTGGAAAAATAACCAAGTGTGAAAGTGTCCTCATTAAGGATTCGAGCTGGCCAAGACCAGGATATCAGAGAAAAGTACAAGGAAATAAAGGCCAAAATGAAAGGTTAAGAGCCCAAAGCTATGCACAGTACCTCAAAATGGCTCCCACCAACAAAACAAGGCTTATGTCAGCCTTTAATGTGAAAGAAGGCAAAATGCAGATGACTTTCCTGAAGCCCACCACTCAGCAGCCTAGATCAGCAACTGACTACTAGAAGATAGATTTTGAAGTGCTGGCAAAGGACATACATCCTATTGACCAGATTGAATTGCATAAACAAACAGGAGAGATGGTATATTCCACTTTGACAAGCAAATCCATTGCAGCCCACCAGTTACAGAATTTGCTGAATAATATATCAGCACAGTTTCAACTAGAAAGGCCTCCTCACAGGCCAAGGATACAAGAATCAAGTCCTTGGAGGACTTAATCATAGAGTTGGGACATGATCCCAAATATGTTAAGGCTGCAGAAAGGTTAATAAGAAAGAAGAATGATGACATAGCTGCTTTAAAGAAGCAACTCAAAATTCCACATCTTCATCATCCACAAACAGCAGAAGTCTTAGAATCTCAGAAAGAACAACAAGAGCTTATGGACTTGGTCCTTAAGCTAAATAATCAGCTGAAAGAAACTGAGAAAGAGTTGGACACGTTGATTCATTCTAAACATAGTGAGTTGGCCACCACTCCATAGACTGTTATTCCCACAGTAACAACTGCAGTTCCCTCAACATTGGCAGCCTCTTTAGCACCACCAGCTCCACCTGCTACAACACTGCCAGTCACAACTGAGTCTACAACTATAGGTACATCAACAGAAAATACGGCAGCGTGCCATGGAGGAAATTTCCATCCAGGCTATAGAGCTTAAGAGAGTTAAGGAGAAAGTGACAAGCTTAGAAACTAATTGTCAGCTTGCCCAAATATAGTAGAAAGAAGAAGCACAAAAATCCCTAAGGATGGGTGAGAAGATAGTTCCTTGAAAAAGATTTAACATTGCAAAAGCCACTAGGACAAATTAAGGAGATGCTTTGGACCAATATCATTGACCCTGTCAATGATATTTGGCCATCAATTCAAGTAATATTTGAGCAAGCAGAACTGGTGAAAGTGGCCACCGAAGCAATACAACAGGTAAAGAAAGACCTAGGAGACCAGCCAGAGGAAGCCAATCAACTCATCGATTTCTTGAACAGCAAGAACATGAATGAACTAGACGATCTTGGTGTGGAGGACAGAATAGAAACCATCCTTAAAATCAAAAATGTTCTCTCTAAAAGACACCATATGCTTAACTCTAAGAAAAAGTGCCATGACTTGCAAGTTGGTATTGACAGATTCATGGCAAAGCTTCAAATTTTGATAAGTAAAGGCCTTCCCAATCCCATGGTAATCAATGACAAACTTATGACCCAATTGGATTATATTGACAGACTAGAGAAATTGTTCAGAGAATAGGCAAGCACTTCAGGAGTCAAAGCATTGCCAACAGGGAAAGTATTATATGATACTTTAGAAAATCTATTCTTCCTAGAGCACGAAGTGAAGCATCTATTTGTCATCAAGCCAAATTTTGCCAAATACACTAAGGCAGACGAGATATATAGAATAATGCTCAAGGTAAAATTGCTTGAAAATGAATGGTGGGTAACAATGACAGATTTACTATAAGTTACCACAGTAAATCTGAAGGCAGGTGAAAGGACAGATAAACAGGGTCAAAGTGTAAGAAGTTAAAGAGTATCAATCAAAGGTTAAAGACAAAGATGATTCCAGCGTACACATATCAGCCAGCTTAAAAGGGCTCAAGTTCAACTGCAACAGCCAGCACAACCATAATAAAAGAGACATCATGATGCAGTTTTCCATATGTCTCTATCTTCATGCTTGAAGATATTTTGATTTCCTAGATTAATTCTCATATTGTTTTAAGATATTTTGTAAATAATTTTTGTATAAATACTTCACCTTTCGAAGTATTGAGGGTGGACTCAAAGACATTTCTATAGAAATTTTCTTCTCAAGTTAAGGAGCTATTGTACTCAAGATTGGATTGGCTTGTTAGATCAAGTAATAAAGTAAAGACATTTCACAAGATTCTTGTGTAAAGCGGAAATCAAATAAGTATTCTCTATCTCATGTTTATTACTGTTTCTCTTCATGTTTATAAATAATCATATGTGTCTCTATGAAATCTAAATGTTAAACTAGGAATGATATTTTAGAACTGGCTTGAATGCTCTTTGTCTTGACTGTTTACATTCTTAATGTTTTCTGCTAAACTATCTTAGTCTGGGAATTCTTAATTGCTCCCTTACTTCCGTAGTTTCCCCCTAGGTCTATAGTAAAGGATTCTTAGTTGCCCTTTGCTCATGATCACTTCCTGCTCTTCATCTTGATCCCGGTCTAAGGATTCTTCATTGCCCTTTCACCCTGGTTAGGACTACCTCATCCATTTGAACCTGAAGATTTGCCTTTTGCTTTGCTAGCCTGCCCTGTGAACTCTTCCTTTAGTGATTGATCTAGATCTGTTAAGCCATCCTTTGATTGACTCTGTTATCACTCAGGTTGTCCTTAAGCTCCGGAAAAGGATACGGCCGAGGTAACCACAGACCAACTTTGGACTGCAGGTTCTAGCCAACCTGCAATCAGAGAGGGCTCTCTCTTTATGATTTAGCTTTGTTTAACATGATTTCAGGCTAGTTATCGAGTCCAAGGGTTTTGTTTTGTTTTTTGGTGGGAAGGATGATGTTTTTAGGTAGAGAGGTAAGTTTCAAACCATTAGGCGTGGAGTCAAGGATTCGGACTGCTGGTGCGTTTTCTTGGTCACAAGAGAAATAAGGAGCAAGGTAGTTGCTCATGAAACAACACTTAAAGCTTAAAAGGATGGAATGAGGGGTAAGGAATGAGAGGCAACAAAGAATCTCTCACTATGCTTAAAGGGGGAAGGTGAATGAGCTCTATCTAGGAGCAGTTAAGAATTCTTAGACAACTGTCAAAGATGAATGGATTAGGGGAAATATGAGCCGAAGGGAATTCATATTCATGACTGATCCAGAGGAAAACATAAAGAAACAGCAGAAAATGAGCATAGAGGGCAATTAAACCAATTCTAGACTATTCTTTCTTTCTGCTATTTAGACGGTATATCAATGGAAAAAACAGAGATAGGAAAACTTATTGAGTCATGTTTTAGCACATGAATTCCAAATTCACTTCTTCAAACCATTAAACACAGAGCAGACAGTCTTTCCTCCAAGCTTTTCAGCAGTCTTTGATTACAGAAAACATATCAGGTATACAGTGCGAGTCTTCACTGAAAAACTATCAACCAACCGACCCTTTAAACAAAACAGAGGGTGGTATATATAGGGAAGATTTATCCAAAATTATCTATTACAGCCGACCTAACAGGTCTGACAGAAAATTGATTACTTTAACCTAATCCTATCCAGAAATAAATGCCAGAAAATATCTTTGAGCTTTGCTGGGGGCAGCTGTATCAAAATGAGTTAATATCTGTCCTGGTGGCTCTATGCTTTTCATCTGTCATAACTGTGCATTGGTCTTTGCACCCTTGCTATTCGGCGGTTTTAAATGCCTCTGACTGTGATTTGAGAGCTAGGATGGGCTTACTCCTCTTGATTTGACTTTCTGGGCGGCTCATCAATGTTTAAGTGCTTCGGGCCCCTAAAAAAAATCTTCGGTTGATACTCTTTGGCTCTCCTTCTTCTTCTGATACCCTTTGGCAATAAATTGATGTTGTTCTGAGGTGCTGTGGGTCTTATTCACAAATAAATGGCCGCTGCTCGGCCTCTTTTTCTTTCAAAATTGTTTTCTGCTCCTTCCGGCAAGCCTTCCGAAGAAAAATGGGTCATTCGGCACCTTTTGGGCTTGCCGGGGGCCGCAAAATGAAAAGATTCCCCATTCATGCCCAAAAAATCTAGCGATGAGCGATTTGTGATAGGCGCAAATCGCTCATCAAAAAATGCCTCAGAATCGGATTCCGGGGCTCCGAAGTGCGATTTTTTGCCCTTCGCGCCAAAAAAGTGCTGATGACGTCAGCATGATGTGACATTGTACGGCAGGTGATGTCAGCATGACGTCAGCAATACGACGTGGAGGGATGATGTCAGCATGACATCATCATGTACGGATGGTGACGTGGCAGGTATAGTGGCAGGGATACATGGCAGTGACGTGGCAGGAGGCCACACAGGCAGGTGACTCGACATAGTGACTGGGCAGGGGGTGACGTAAGCGGTGATTGTGCAAGGGGTGATGTCACTGGGCAGGCGGGTGACGCAGGCAGGGGCGGTTTCCGGTTTTGGGCGCACCGCTTATGGACAAAGGTGGTTTCGGGGGAGAGGGCTCCACCACAGCCCAACGCTTGACGCGTGGCGGGAGGTACGGTGGCAATACCGCCCATCTCCCGGACGCAAAATGTCGGGCAGGTCGGGGATGGGACGGCCCGCCCACCGTTGATCTGTGGGGCGGGTGATCCAATGGTTGGCGGGGAGTGCGATATGATGGAGGGATAAGGGGCGGCATATGCGCAGGAATATTCCTTTTTTAATTATTTGCGACGGCGGTTTTAGACTTAGGGAATGGGGTTTTTATATGTTAAAAAGGCGCGGGTTAATATATTTACATTCGGACTTAGGGACAAGGGTGGAATATGGGTTTTTTGACAAGCAGGGTTAATATTTTATGTACAAAACGTAGGAAACAGGTGCAAAAATGGGTTTTTTAAGGTTTTTTGAGGGGTTTTTGGGCTAGGGGAGAGGTTACTAGCTGACCAGATGTCAAACTAGCTCCTTAATGACTCGGATGGGCTAAAGACAGCCCCAGATGGACTGTGATTTCCCGGACTCAGTAGAATTATGGCTATAATGCCTGGGAGGGAGTATTTACATAAGGGAGTTTTATATACATGATTTTAATAGGGGAATGGGAAAACTGATAGGGATTTATATAATACTGTTAGTAGTTAATATGAAAGTGACCAAAAAGCGCTAGGGTCAGGGACCTTAGGCTAAATTTGGGAAAAAGAACTTGTAGAGAACTGAGATCCTTGAGTGAAGCAGATCTTCACCAAGGCAACTGATATGGAGTATGATGAGACTAAGAGGCAAGCAGATCTTGACCTCTTTGGGAAGTTAGTAAGTGGCTTTGGGGAATTTAGAAGAAAGGGGAGTTAGTGATGTTCACCTTTGAGCCCTTTTGCATAAAAACTGCCTGCACTGTGATCTGAAAAGATAAAATACTTTGTACCACAAAACTGATCACAAATTATCATTCTGCAACCACACAGCTACCTACCCAGCCTACTTTTCTAACATTTTTTCTTCTTTTATGGGTGGGTGCATTTAGACTTGCAGACCCAGCTTTACAATTTTTCCTATCTAAATTTACACTTATTTCTGCCAGGGCCCAGATTAAACAGTTGGGTCCCTTTGATTCTCTACTTATCTACAAATCTGCCAAGATTTAGCTGTTTGGACAGATACATTCTCTATATTCTACAACAGGAAATTGAAATCTAGGGAGACCAAGATTTAGCTGTTTGGCCTTCCCTTAACTGAAAATCTTACCAAAAATGGAATACAGCAGTGGCATTCGGACCATGACACTTTCATGGCATCTTCTTTGGTCTGTTCTGGAAATATGGAACATTGCAGCCAGCAAAGTATGACATATTTGGCATGTAAAAATGTCAATCATGAAAAATGAATACCTGCTGCAGCAGGAGGCTAACAGTGGCTCCACTTGGGGATGGCTTTTCCTTGTGAAAAGCCAAGAACAGCAGGTCAGAGTGCCTTGTATTCAATTGCTGCTGTATTCTGCAAAATTTGCTTGGTCGGCTGCCTTATTAATCCTACCTACCTAGTCTAACCAGTACTTACTTTGTCGTTAGGTGAAATGAAATAGCCAATGCAGCCACTTAAGCATTATAAATATGAATGGCCCCTGCTGCTTGTGCTTGCTGTTACCTGAAATGGAGATCTTGCAATCTGATATGGCTTTATTAATCTTTGAGAAGATCAGGAAGCTGCTGACCTTCTTTGCTGAAACAAGAAACTGTACAAAAGGGTCCTGGAGTATATATACATTATTGCTGGACTGACTTGAAGAACTGTACAAAAGTTTGGGATAGCTATCATGCTTTGAAATTGGGGAACCATCAACATCTTGATATTGTCCTTTGCAGCCTTCTAGCGGAGAGGAGCAGTGATTTACCTCATCACACAGCTTGCCATCAGATGAATTATGCAAAACATGGGATGGAACCTGTAATTCTTTGAAAGCCTGCTCAGATGGCACCTGACAGATTTGTGCTGACTGTTCTTTTTCTTCTTCAAATATCTGAGATGGCTGCAAACCCAATGGCAGGGAATCCAGTTGGATTATCTGGTCACATGTTGCCACTTCTGAGTCTTCCTCAATCTGACATTCACTGGCACTTTGGGGTTGCAAATCTAGTGTTGATGCTTTAGGAGCAGGGCCTGGACTTTCCTCAAGCTGATCAATAAGAGAACACGGTGACACTTGATTATTAATATCATGATAATTTTCCCTAATAAACTGAAAATACCTGAAACAAAATGGTAAAGTTCCTTCACTGAAATCAACACATTCTGCGCTTTCTTCCTTTTCTTCATGGCTGAGATGGGCATTCTGATCATTGTGTTCAGGCAGTTGAACCTGAACTGTGCTTTCTGCCAAAATAATGTCTGACTCCTCTGTAAGGCTAATTTGGTCGCCAAGCTCATAATCATCATCATACTGATCATATTTGGGCAGACAGTTGAAAGAAGAGAAGCTATTATATTCATACATTATATCAACAGACTGCTCCATCATGTATGGCGGTATGAATATGTCATCTGTTTTGTGACAGGTTTGTTCATGAATATCATTCCTTTCCTTTTGCAAAACAGATCTGTTCTGGTGCTCTAAACGTTCAACTTCTGTTGTGCACATCTGCTTTAATTCCTCTGCTTTCTTTACAAAGATATCAAGTTCATCCCCTTTTTCTGCTTTCAACTTCCCCTCCCTAACTTTCAGATTAACCTCTACATCTACTGCCATGTTCTGCATCTGTTGCATAGTAGAGGGGCTTCTTTCTCTCAGATGGAATTCTATTTCTGGATCAAATGCTGCTAGATAATGTAATAGGGCCAAATCAGGCCGAGGTCTTATATTCAATGGTATAGAATGATAAACTTGATTGAATCAGTCAGAAAATTGTTGAACAGATTCATTTGGAATCCTTTTTAACTGATTATATTCTTCTATGAGCACGAGGAAATTGACTTTGATCATCCATCTATCAAGGAAGAGTTTGAATAACTGCTGGAGATTTGAGATGCTTGCCTCAGGAAATGCTTTAAACCAAGTCCTAACTTCACTTTGCAAAGAAAGGGCAAACAGCCTAACACTAACATCCTCATCTTCTACTTCAAAAATGTTTAAATAATCATCAAAAGCCTGGATATGCTTTTGGGCAGTAACTCCATTCTCTCCATCAAATCTTGGGAGATACATGGGATGATTTTTGGGCAAAGGTTTAAGCACGGGAAGCAGAATGAGTGGCTTATATCTATCAGGGACCTTACGAGGCAGGGGATTGTGTACAGGGGCTAAATGATTGGGTTCGGTGTGAACAGGAATGGGATGATTTGATTTGACAATAGTGTTCCCCTTGACTATAAGGTGAGCATCAGCAGCATTTAGAGGTTGTTATTCTAATGTGCAAGGAGGGTTTTCTTCAGTATTTTCAAAAGGAAAATCATAAAAGTTGAATTTAAACAATATGTACAGCAAAATTTTATGGAAGAGAAAGAACATGACCTCTTGGATCATAATCCAGGTCAAAAGCCTGATCTGCTCATAAATTTCTTTTGGGTTCATCTCTCCGGTGGAGTCTTTATTATGAGGATGATGTGGAGTCGCCAGGTGGATATATTAACTTTGAGTGCCTGATCTCTGTCCACCATCAAAGATCAGAACTAGACTTGAAAAATGGTTGTGAAGGTTTGGTTCTTCCCAGTGGAGCTTTCCAACTTTCTTTGTGAAACTATCTGAGGAAGGTCCCCAGTGGAGTCGCCATTATGTTATCACTCAGGTTGTCCTTAAGCTCCGGAAAAGGATACGGCCGAGGTAACCACAGACCAACTTTGGACTGCAGGTTCTAGCCAACCTGCAATCAGAGAGGGCTCTCTCTTTATGATTTAGCTTTGTTTAAAATGATTTCAGGCTAGTTATCGAGTCCAAGGGTTTTGTTTTGTTTTTTGGTGGGAAGGATGATGTTTTCAGGTAGAGAGGTAAAACATAGTCTGGTAAGTTTCAAACCATTGGGCGTGGAGTCAAGGAGTCGGACTGCTGGTGCGTTTTCTTGGTCACAAGAGAAATAAGGAGCAAGGTAGTTGCTCATGAAACAACACTTAAAGCTTAAAAGGATGGAATGAGGGATAAGGAATGAGAGGCAACAAAGAATCTCTCACTATGCTTAAAGGGGGAAGGTGAATGAGCTCTATCTAGGAGCAGTTAAGAATTCCTAGACAATTGTCAAAGATGAATGGATTAGGGGAAATATGAGCCGAAGGGAATTCATATTCATGACTGATCCAGAGGAAAACATAAAGAAACAGCAGAAAATGAGCATAGAGGGCAATTAAACCAATTCTAGACTATTCTTTCTTTCTGCTATTTAGACGGTATATCAATGGAAAAAACAGAGATAGGAAAACTTATTGAGTCATGTTGCAGCACATGAATTCCAAATTCACTTCTTCAAACCATTAAACACAGAGCAGACACTCTTTCCTCCAAGCTTTTCAGTAGTCTTTGATTACAGAAAACATATCAGGTATACAGTGTGAGTCTTCACTGAAAAACTATCAACCAACCAACCCTTTAAACAAAACAGAGGGTGGTATATATAGGGAAGATTTATCCAAAATTATCTATTACAGCCGACCTAACAGGTCTGACAGAAAATTGATTACTTTAACCTAATCCTATCCAGAAATAAATGCCAGAAAATATCTTTGAGCTTTGCTGGGGGCAGCTGTATGAAAATGAGTTAATATCTGTCCTGGTGGCTCTGTGCTTTTCATCTGTCATAACTGTGCATTGGTCTTTGCGCCTTTGCTGTTCGGCAGTTTTAAATGCCTCTGACTGTGATTTGAGAAATAGGATGGGCTTACTCCTCTTGATTTGACTTTCTGGGGGGCTCATCAATGTTTAAGTGCTTCGAGCCCCTAAAAAAAATCTTCGGCTAATACTCTTTGGCTCTCCTTCTTCTTCTGATACCCTTTGGCAATAAATTGATGTTGTTCTGAGGTGCTGTGGGTCTTATTCACAAATAAATGGCCGCTGCTCGACCTCTGTTTCTTTCAAAACTGTTTTCTGCTCCTTCCGGCAAGCTTTGCGAAGAAAAATGGGTCATTCGGCGCCTTTCGGGCTTGCCGGGGGCCGCAGAATGAAAAGATTCCCTGAAGATTCCCCATTCAGGCCCAAAAAATCTAGCGATGAGCGATTTGCACTAGGCACAAATCGCTCATCAAAAACTGCCTCAGAATCGGATTCTGGGGCTCCGAAGTGCGATTTTTTGCCCTTCGCGCCAAAAAAGTGCTGATGACATCAGCATGATGTGACATTGTACGGCGGGTGACGTTAGCATGACATCAGCAGGACGACGTGGCGGGATGACGTCAACATGATGTCATCATGTACAGATGGTGACATGGCAGGTACGGTGGCAGTGACGTGGCAGGAGACCACGCAGGCAGGTGACTCGACATAGTGACTGGGCAGGGGGTGACGTAAGCGGTGATTGTGCAAGGGGTGACATCACTGGGCAGGCGGGTGACGCAGGCAGGGGCGGTTTCCGGTTTTGGGCACATCGCTTATGGACGAAGGTGGTTTCGGGGGAGAGGGCTCCGCCACAGCCCAACACCTGACGCGTGACGGGAGGTATGGCAGCAATACCGCCCATCTCCCGGACGCTAAACGTCGGGTAGGTCGGGGATGGGACGGCCCGCCCACCGTTGATCTGTGGGGCGGGTGATCCAATGGTTGGCGGGGAGTGCGATATGACGGAGGGATAAGGGGCGGCATATGCGCAGGAATATTCCCTTTTTAATTATTTGCGGCGGCGGGTTTAGACTTAGGGAATGGGGTTTTTATGTGTTAAAAAGGCGCGGGTTAATATATTTACATTCGGACTTAGGGACAAGGGTGGAATATGGGTTTTTTGACAAGCGGGGTTAATATTTTATGTACAGAACGTAGGAAACAGGTGCAAAAATGGGTTTTTTAAGGTTTTTTGAGGGGTTTTTGGGCTAGGGGAGAGGTTACTAGCTGACCAGATGTCAAACTAGCTCCTTAATGACTCAGATGGGCTAAAGACAGCCCCAGATGGACTGTGATTTCCCGGACTCAGTAGAATTATGGCTATAATGCCTGGGAGGGAGTATTTACATAAGGGAGTTTTATATACATGATTTTAATAGGGGAATGGGAAAACTGATAGGGATTTATATAATACTGTTAGTAGTTAATATGAAGGTGACCAGCAAGCGCTAGGGTCAGGGACCTTAGGCTAAATTTGGGAAAAAGAACTTGTAGAGAACTGAGATCCTTGAGTGAAGCAGATCTTCACCAAGGCAACTGATATGGAGTATGATGAGACTAAGAGGCAAGCAGATCTTGACCTCTTTGGGAAGTTAGTAAGTGGCTTTGGGGAATTTAGAAGAAAGGGGAGTTAGTGATGTTCACCTTTGAGCCCTTTTGCATAAAAACTGCCTGCACTGTGATCTAAAAAGATAAAATACTTTGTACCACAAAACTGATCACAAATTATCATTCTGCAACCACACAGCTACCTACCCAGCCTACTTTTCTAACATTTTTTCTTCTTTTATGGGTGGGTGCATTTAGACTTGCAGACCCAGCTTTACAATTTTTCCTATCTAAATTTACACTTATTTCTGCCAGGGCCCAGATTAAACAGTTGGGTCCCTTTGATTCTCTACTTATCTACAAATCTGCCAAGATTTAGCTGTTTGGACAGATACATTCTCTATATTCTACAACAAGAAATTGAAATCTAGGGAGACCAAGATTTAGCATTTTGGCCTTCCCTTTAACTGAAAATCTTACCAAAAATGGAATACAGCAGTGGCATTCGGACCATGACACTTTCGTGGCATCTTCTTTGGTCTGTTATGGAAATATGGAACATTGCAGCTAGGAAAGTATGACATATTTGGCATGTAAAAATGTCAATCATGAAAAATGAATACCTGCTGCAGCAGGAGGCTAACAGACTCCATAGCCCAATGGCTTGAAAGCCTTGCTCTATCCATCTGTTCCTAAAATTCCACCACCCAACCAAAACCAAAACCTTATGAGCACTAATAACTAGCCTAAAATCCCACCCAAACAAAGTTAAATTATAATGAGAGAGCCTTCTCTGGAATTAGGTTGGCTAGAACCCGAGTCTAAAAGATTAGGTTTGTGGTTACCTCGGACTATTTCTTCTTTTCATAACTTCTAGGGAAGACTTCTGAGTGATAACAGTTAACATTTAGTTTGGTTTGATATTGTTATGTGTTTGGTTTCTTGTGTACAAATAAAAGGTGTTAGGAGTTGGAGCAACAATTTTTAGAGCTACATTAGCCATATCACATGAGGAAAACCATCATAAATCGGGTATGAAGGCCAACCTCTTTCCTCTTATGCATAAATAAGGACTAATCATTTTAAATCTAGAGGAACTTTATGTTGTGATCTATCCATAATTCTACCCAAATCAAGGGTATATTTGTGGGAATCTTTGTGTCAAGCCAGGAAGGTAAATCTCGAATTATTACATTACATTAAGATGAATGTCATTATATATAATCAGAATAGTGTCCCTTGGGAATCACATTCAAAGGCCTTTTCCTATTTTAATTTTTCTACTTACATATTAAACAAGTGCCAAACTTGTTCAATAATTATCCATGATGTACTTCTTTTGAGAAAGGAATATATATCTCAGATGTTGGTTCACTTCACTTCCCAAATAGTACTGAGGATGTCCCAAATTTGCCATCCTAAACCTTTTCTTAAACTATCTCTTTATGGATGTAATATACTTCTCATTGTTCCACCTTATCAATAGATCATCTACATATACTAGTAGATATAAAATAGTCTTGCCAACTTTCTTGAAAAATAAAGTTGCATCATTCAGATTAAAGTGTTTAAAATTTAATTTCAGAAGATGCTTAGTCAATTTTTCATACCAGGCTCACGTTGCTTGTTTTATTCCATACAAGGATTTGATGATTTTACATACTTTTTATTCTTGTCCCTTCACAACAAAACCTTCTGGTTGAGACATAAAAACATTTTCTTTCAAGTCTCCATTCAAGAAAGTAGTTTTTACATCCATTTGATGGACTTTCCATCCATTTTGAGCTTCCAAGGCAAAGAGAGTCTAGATGGTGGCCCATTTTGTTGTGGGGTAAAAGGTCTCCTCATAATCGACACCTTCTTTCTGTGCAAATCCTTTTTCCATGAGCCTTGCTTTGTGCTTGTCAAGTGAGCCATATAATTTATACTTGTTCTTGAAGACCCACTTGCATCCAATTAATTTGGTTCCAAATGGAGGGTCCACCAACTTCCATGTTCCATTCTTTATGAGAGCATCATACTCTTTTTGCATTGCTTATTTCCATTCATCATGAGAATTATCTTCTTTAAATTTGGTTCAAAATTAGTGCACAAATTTAATTCACAAGCATAAGAAACATCCATATCATCAACTAATTCATAATCATCGCATATCTCCATTTTGTCTGGTGGAACTTCTAGATCTTGTATTTCCAACCTCATTGGGATGAACACTTTCAAGTGTTTTAGTGAGCCATTTTGGAGGACCTTTTTGAGATGGTCCACGATGCTCTGTTGACTGAGATGGGGCTACATCGATATTTAGCCTTCCAATCCTCTAATTCACATCACTTAAAGTGTCTTCCTAATCTAAAGTTGTGGCTGAAACTTCATGAGGGGGAGAGACTGCTTTAGAAGGAGATTTCATAGATTGATCCAAGATAGTGATCCCCCTTAAAGAGGTGGAATCTACCTTTTTGAGATGGTCTAGGATACTTTGTTGATTAAGATGGGGCTACATCAATATTTAGCCTTCCAATCCTCTAAATCACATCACTTAAGGTGTCTTCCTAATCTAAAGTTGTGGTTGAAACTTCATGAGGGGGAGAGACTACTTTAGAAGGAGATTCCATAGATTGATCCAAGATAGTGATCCCCCTTAAAGAGGTGGAATCTACCTTTTTGAGATGGTCTAGGATACTCTGTTGATTAAGATGGGGCTACATCAATATTTAGCCTTCCAATCCTCTAAATCACATCACTTAAGGTGTCTTCCTAATCTAAAGTTGTGGTTGAAACTTCATGAGGGGGAGAGACTACTTTAGAAGGAGATTCCATAGATTGATCCAAGATAGTGATCCCCCCTTAAAGATGTGGAATCTCATTATCAAATTCATGAAATTTTTTCAAATTACTAAATATATCAAAACAATCAAGTTACTTCTCAACAATATTATCAGTTTTGGAAGATTTAAGAAAAATCACATCTCTAGATAGTATAAAATTATTATTTACCTCATTGTAGAGACGATTCCAATTGGTGGTATCTGAGTACCACAAGAAGATACACTTTTGACTCCTTACACCAAGTTTTTTTATTTTTTCCTTATGAATCAAGGCACAATAGGTGGAACCAAAGATCTTGAGATGCCTTATTGAAGGAATGTGGCCATACCACATTTCATAAGGAGTCTTGTTTCTGAGAGCATGATATGGAAATTTGTTTTTAATATATATTACACATAGAATTGCATCAACCCAAAACATCAACTTTACATTTTTTAAAAACATCATTGAATGAACCATATCTAAGATAGTCATGTTCATTCTTTCAGCTACACCATTTTGTTGAGGTGTATGGCATAGTTGTTTGATGTTGAATCCCATGTTGGAGAATATATTTTTCAAATTCATTTGAGGCATATTCTTTTCCATTATTAGTACGAATAGAGCTAATATGAGATTGTGCATCATTTTCAATCCATGCATGAAATTTTTTGAAAGTTTCAAAAGCTTTTGATTTACTTTTCAACAAATATACCCAACACATCCTAGTGTAGTCATCAATAAAAGTCATCATATATTTATTTCCATTTGTAGAAGGAATAGGCATAGAGCCACACAAATTAGAATGAATTAGTGTAATATTTATATGCACTCTAGAAACATGATCATGAAATGGTTTTTTACCATGTTTTCCTAGGATACAAGCATCACATTGCTTTAGTTTCCTTGGAATAGTTAGCAAACTAGAAATACCATTTCTTTTCAACAAATGAAGATTGTCATAATTAAGATGCCCAAATATTGCATGCCATAGAAGACTAGATAGGAATGTACCTTCATTGTATTGATAATTGTATGCATAGTTATGTGCAGGAGCAGATGTTTTTTACAGCTTCAACAATATTTCCTCCTCTATTCTAGTCATGAAAATTGTGTTTTCTAATGCTTTTATGATTTCAAATTTTTTGTCAAACATGTGAATGGAGTGTCCTTACTAGTGAATGTGAAAAAGGGACAACAAGTTTCTCCGCGGTTCTAGAAGGTAGAGAACATCATGTAAAATAAATTTAGGGAGTCTATGTAGTTGATCCTGATGGTGCCAAGGTTGAATGGCTTGAGTCTTGAATTATCTACAAAGTATATTGCTCCATCTACATTGTCACTAAAGTCTTCAAAAAAAATATTTCTATAAGTTCATGTGGTAGGTTGCACCTGCATCAAGTAGCCATGCATCTTTCCAAGAAGCAAATGAAGTATGAAACAAGCCTTCATTTACTCCAATATGCAATGTGCAAAAATATAATGAGCAAATTCAGCCCTGAATCTGGCATTTTACCTTTCTCTTCTTTTCATTTTTGTTGTATTATTTCTCAATAGAGTTTTCATGTGGATGCCTCATGTCCATCTATGTTGCAATGAATACAATGAAAGACCAGATTGTCCTCTTTGATAATATTTACCCTCCCTACCTAGATTGTTATTATTTCCACAGCCTCTTCTACTACCTCTTCCTCTAGAAGAGTCTAGTGTTTGATTCCTTTTTTTGTGCAAGGCACATATCTTCTTCAGGAGATTGATAATTTGTCTTCCTTTTCCCAAAATCTTTCTCCCATGCTACAAATTTCTTGACAAGAGTGTCAAAAGTAATGCCCTTGATTTGTGCACTAGCTTTTAAGGATTCAAGATAGTGAGATGGATGTCCATTTTGATTTGAGTGGCTTCTACATTATGCATAATAGCTCTAATTTCTAAGGTTAGGGTTAAGGAGTCATCATCCTTCAATTCTATATAGAAGAGCTTGATCATCAACTAAACTAATTCTAGTTCTGAGTATGAGTCAAATAAATTTTTTAACTTCTTTAATGCATCATAAGCATTTGTAATAGGAATTATATGATATCTCAACTCTTCACTTACAGAAACAACAATTAGGGTGTAGGCCTTGTTGATCTCGCTTTCCCATATGACAAGCTCTTTATATGATGTGGACTTGGTATGTGGATTGTCACCTTCTCCTTCACAGACACATTTCCATAAGTCATTGAAAATAAGGGTGTGTCTGATCTTTCTGGATCATTCATGGTAGTTTTATTTTCTATTCAAAACCATGCCAATAATGGATATGAGAGAATTCATCTTTATAAGCAAACTCACTACAAAATATTCTCAAATTTAGTTCAACTGAGCAATTAGGATTGAAAATGGATGTATCTTATTCTACAACAATTTTATAATTGGTAACTTGTCCTTTTGAAAAACTTCAATTCAAGAGAAACATGAAACATTTATAAATTCAAAGTTTCAATGACCTGTCTCTTTCATTTACCGACCGCACATAAAAGAAAAATGCATGCCACCAACAAGAATTTAACCAATAAGAGAATTCAATGGACACGCCAATGGAGAGAATATATATAGGGGTGATAGGACTTTTTAGATCTTAACATGTTGGAATCAAAAAATAAAATGCAGAGTCCAATATATTTATGGTACAAAGGACCAATTGTCGAGATTTCAAGTGGCTAAGCATGTTGCAACGTGCCAATAATGGGAAAGTTTTTACTTTTGGTAGCTTATAAAATCCATGCATCCTCCTAAATCTACAATGGTTTTTTTGTGTGATCGTCCTGAAGTAGATAAACAAATTACAGACCTAAAATTGTTAGAATCAAAAATAAAACACAGAGTCCAATATATAATTAGATTTCAGACCACTCATTAAAGAACTAGGTGTCATAAGCAGCATTTGTAATAGTTGTCCCTCTCCAACAACAAAAGTATTAGCAGTTGAGAAAATCAAGCCCTAAACACCATGCTTATTTTGGCACAGATGCACACATAAACATCACACATAGTTATCTCTTCTAATATATCGATAGATAGCACACATAGGATTTCTCTAAGTATACAAACAACATGAGTCTATTGGGTCTAGAAAAACACAATATGCAAATTACATACATGACTAGAGGTTTTTTCAATAACATGTGTTCTCGCAGCATACAACCATTCAACGTAGAATTACAACACATCCAACACTGTCATACATAACTCGACTCCACGACATGGAATTGAATACCACCATGGATTTTCAAGCCAGAACTGAGTGATGAATTTATAACCTATCCCACATATGACTTCTTGCTGAAATGTCCCAAGGTCACGTAGAAAATAGGGTTAGGGTTTGTTAGGTCCCTATAATACTAGTGTATTCGCTTATTATTGTTATTGTAGCCCCTTATCATTATTGTTGTCCCCATATTGTTATTATTGTACCCCATAGAAGTCCACTATTGTTATTGTTGTGCCCTTACATTATTATTGTTATGTCGGCTATGATTATATTGTGACCCCTTAGACTCTTATATATAGAAAGGAGGTTTTGTCATTTGAATCATCCAAGAATTGTTCATTTGTGTAATGTAAAGGAGGTTTCCCCCATGAAGAGGTTGATTTTGAAGTCATTGACCTTTCTCTTCTTCTATTTTGTGAGTTGGTTGCATAACATTCGGTATCAGAGCTTTGGATTCTAGGGTTTCACTACTCCAAACAGATCATCATGGAATTTTCGCTATAACTTTTTTTTACGAAGTTTTAGAAGATGAAATTAAAACCCATTTGAACCAAAATCTTGATGAACCGTGATTACTAATTTCAGAGCTTGTTTTGCTATATTTTCGTAGATATGGTCCAAGGAAGTTAGGATTTTTGCAGGCTCCCGAATTACATCCCAAACAGGTGACCTTAGGAAAATCATCATAACTTTCTCTCTGAGCCTCAGATTGAGACGAACTTAGTTTTCTTTGTAGCATTTTCAAGTCTGAAGTTGGAAACCGTGATACGTGGATCGTCATACAAGTTCTCTCTACTGAACCAGTCTATAATCGGGTTATTGTGAGAGATTTGGAGTAACTATTTCTTGAAGAATCCAATATTGATAATACTTGTGGGGTTAGAAAGAGGACTCGGAGAGCTACCACAAGATAAAATTTTAGAGTTTGGAGATCAGAAATTTTAGAGATACAACAGATTCAATATCGAGCTCCTACGAAGTGAAAAAAGGTGTGTAGTATTTTTAAAAAATTACATAAGCTTGGCTTGAAAAATTAGTTTGAAGTGATTCAAAGGGCAGAGTGAAGCATAATTATCCTTAATTTATGCCCCAAAGAAAGAAAATGGAAACACCTAGTAAGAAACCTAAAATATCTACCATGACCCATGAAGAAGATGAAGAAATGCAACATGATATATTAAAATTACGAGACCAAGTGCAACAAATTTCACTCTCACACAAAGTAACAAAAGATAATATGGATGGTTTAAAGAAAGGCATAATGGATGGCATGGAAGCTAAGATGGAATCTAAGATTGATGGTTTAGAAGAAAAACTAAAAGGAATCATTGAAGATTTGAAGACATGGAAGGTTTGAAAGGAGGTTTGGCCAAGTTGCTACAAGAAATGCTTCCTAATGGCGAAAAGGTAGTAGAAGAAACTCATGATGAGAACAAAATAAATGTTAATCATGATTTCATAGAATCTAATGTTGGATTGAAGACTCACCATGTTCCAAAGATTAATATGAGGAAGTTTGATAGCAAGGATCTGGTAACTTGGACACTACAGATAGAGCAATATTTTGATCTACATGATGTGCAACTGTTACAAAAGGTACGTATTTTATCTTTATATTTAGAACCGAATCAGTTTGTATGGTATATAGGGCTTTGTTCTCGTAAACCACTTGTCACTTGGTTAATTTTCACGGAGGAAATGATAGCACATTATGAGGATACAAAGAGAAACACATTCTTTAGCCAATTGATAAATCTAAAACAAAAGGGTTCAATGGTGGAGCACATTGAGGACTTCCAAAATTGAATATAAGGGTAAAAGATATTCCAAAGAAGCAGAGGATTGATGTCTTGATAGGGACTTTAAAGGATAACATCCAACATGAGGTTCGCCTTTGGGAACCTGATTCATTGGAGAAGGCATACAGGTTAGCAAGAAAAATTGAAAGAAAAAGTATGGCAACAAGGAATCCTACCACTCATAACTATAAAGATGAAGTGTTGTTTCTCCTAGCCTTCCACAACCTACAAGGTTGACACCACAACAATTGGAAGAAAAAAGAGTAAAAGGGCTTTGTTTTAGTTGTGATAGAAAATACACTAAAGGTCATAAGTGTGGTGAGAAGAAATTAATTTACATAGATGGGGAAGAGGAGGAAGAAAAGGAACAAGAAACATCAAACGAAGAGGATATCCACCAGGAACTAACCCTAGAGAAAGAAGAAATGATTCTAAGCATATCTTGTAATGCATTGACACGAATTACCACTCCTAAAACTCTCAAGATAGAAGGACATATCAAGAAGAAAAAGGTAATAGTGTTGATTGATTTAGGTAGTACCCATAATTTTATTCATTGTAAGATAGCCAAGGAATTGAATTACTTCCTATATACAGTACTAGAGTGTCAAGTAATGGTTGTCAATGGAGGAACCATAAATTTCTTTGGAAAGTGCCATAATATCAAGCTATCCATGGAAGAATTGTTCATTTGTGTAATCTAAAGGAGGTTTCCCCCTCGAAGAGGCTTATTTTGAAGTCGTTGATATATCTCTTCTTTTATTTTGTGAGTTGGTTTCATAACATTTGGAATTGCCTTGACTAGTGCAATTAGGGAAGGAGGTCGTGTAAATCCTGAATAATTAGGAGCAATGTCTCAACTTCTAGGCCAACAAAATACTTAAGCGTGGAATGCATTGGGCACGATGAGAGTAATGTATATATCTAATGCATACACTGGTTGTAGACTGGACAGAATGAATCAAGGTCTTTTCAGAGGAGGGAACGACAAACAAAGATGGAAGTGAGTGTTTCAAAGGCACGCAGCAGTAGCAATGGAGTTACAAAAAAACAAGAATGTATAAACTTAGAGCCCATTTCTGGCCAAGATGGTAACATTCGAATGGTTACAATCCATTAATACAATCAAAATGGCGACCCTTGGTATTCGCATTGAGGATCTTTTCCTATCCTAATTTTTCTATTTACATAATTTTTACCAATCCCAAAGTATTAGGTGACTAACACTTCACTCGTCTACAGGAAGGTCATTTTCCTCACAACAATTACCCCCTCGTGCACATGCCTACAATCACTCATAGGCCTAGGAGGGAGGTGGTGTGTTTTCACTCAAGTGGCATGAAAACTCTCAAAAAATAAAGTAAATAGTTGTAATGCAAGTTGGAAGATTAACCTCCAATCAAAAATAGAGCAATAACAATCCAAAGTAAAACAAAATTATCCAAAAAATATATTCAACCACTTAATCAATTGGAGTCTCATATATATATATATCTATATATATATATATATAGAGAGAGAGAGAGAGAGAGTATATCAAAGGGAATCTAATATATTTCCTATCAAAGGTAAAGTGTGCTAGTTTCATGATAATAAGGGACAAAAACATAACCTCCTTTGCACCAAATACATGTATCCACAACTAGTCATAAACAACCTGAAAGTTCATACCATAAAAAATTTCATGACTGACATATATTTGTACATATGTCAGTTGGATCTCTTCTACAATGAGGGGTGGTAGATCAACAAACTATGGCCAAACCTCCCCCCTCCTAGATAACCCTATTGTAGTGTAATTCACATAAAATACAATGAAAACCCCAAGAACAAAAGACCAAAAAAAGAGATAAAACTTAAGAAAAATCTATTTGATAATAAAAAACAGAGAGTTATATTCACTTGCCTCTTCAAGGGGACAACCTCTAAGAGAAATGCTCAAATACAATGACAATTATTGATAAAACATTACATAACCTTCTACTTTATACAAAGTTATTCAAAGAGATTATTAAGTACCTATAGGCCTCATATAATGATGGATGACCAACCAATTTGGGCCTTACTAATAAAAATAAGCCTTTTTATGTTGAATTACAAACAACTAATTATTTGTTGAATTGAGGCTTCTCTGATCCATATCAAGTTTATGATATATTTTTCGGCATAAATCACATGATATTTCATTTGTCGATACGTTTCGAACCAACCAGTGTGGTTCATCATCAGGACAAGTTGAAGAATCAGATCTAGCTTTGCATGTTAAATAGTCAGAGCAGAACATCCAACAGCTAAAATTCTTGACCAGGAAACAGTTAGTTGGACTAGACTAGGGGCATAACCTTTATTTAATAAGTTAATTTAATTTGATTATTAAATTAATAGTTAGTTATATTATTATTAAATTAAAAGTTAAAGGGACAAATGAATATAGAAGTTTTAACTATTTTATAAACTTTTAATTATAAATATATATTAAAATAGATTATAAATTAAAAGTTAGTTATAAAAATTGTAACTAAATATATAAATATTAGAGTGATTTAAGGGTTAGAAAGAATATTTTAAATAATTTAAATTTTATTTAGCATATTATCATAGATTGATTTCAAGATTATTTTTCTTTTATTAATTAAATAAATTAAAATAAATAAGTTAATTTAACTTGATTATTAAATTGATAGTTAGTAATATTCTTACTAAATTAAAAGTTAAAGGGCCATATAAAAGTTTTAACTATTTTATAAACTTTTAATTATAAATATATATTAAAATAAATTAATATATATAGTTCATGGGCCTTATTCAAGAAAGGTGACCTCGTACATTAATAAAGTATCAAGTAAGGGGGTTAGGGGAGGACTATAACATGTCTTCCACCTTCAAAAGTAACATTGTCCTCAATGATGAAGGTGAAGAAATCATTGGAGAATCATTGTTGGTTTTCATGTGGCATCATTTAGTTGCATATATTTCCACTAGATCAATACTTCATTAATACTGTGTTGGCAAAATTGGCACCCTTTGGTATCCAATATTGTTTCTGACTCGAGCCAAATGGAACCTTCTTCATCAAGGTTCTAGTAGGTTGATTTTCACTTTGCAATTTGATCCCACGACCTTATTTAAACAAAACACATGAAAGATTGGATAAGCCTTGGAGTGAGATAAAGGAGCTAGCTTGTAGACAACCTGACCAATTTGTTGTATGATCTAATAAATCCCATAGAACTTATGAGTTAGCTTTTGGGAAATTTTATCTTTGAGTGATGTATATTTATAAGGTTGGAAGTAAAGGAACACTCGATCCCCTTTAGAAAAAGAATATTTATATCTACACTGGTTAGCTTGTTGTTCCATTCAATTTTGGGCCTTAACCAAGTTTTCCTTGAGGATACAGATAATGTAGTCTCTAGTGTGAATCATTCTATTTACTACATGAACCTTAGACATGCTTGGTACATATAATACCATATACATGGGTTTTCAACCATAAACTACTTCATACAATGTCATCTTGGTAGCTCCATGATAAGGGGTGTTGTACCACCATTCAACCAAGGGAAGTCATTGTGCCCAAGGGTAGAAATTTTTAAAAGAAAAACATATCAGATAGGCCTCCAAGCACTTGTTAACCACTTATGTTTGATCATCAATTTGACGATGGGATGCACTGCTCATATTTAGATGTGTACCTTGAATCTTAAAATAGTTCCTTGCCAAAAAATGTTATGGAATGTGGTGTCCCAATATGAAACAATGGATGGGCATACCATGAAATTTAAATATCTAATCCATGAAAACTTGGGAACCTAAGGAAGGACTGAAGGGATGAGCTAGGGCACAAAAATGAGCAGCTTCTAACAAATGGTCTATCACCACCATGATGATTTATTTATTTCCCTCTTGTGTTATTAGTAAAGGTTGTAATGTACTTAGTATCTTTACTATCTCTCCCTAGTTTCTTTGGAAATAATCACAAGATGCTACAAAATCTTGGATATTTATTTCCATGCCTTCTCATAAGGATAAATGCTTAGATCTTTCATAGGTCTTATGAAAGTTGGAGTAACCTGCCACTGATGATGAGTGTAGCTCCTCTAAGACTCATCCTACCCAAACCCCTTACTTAGATACCTTATTAATGTATGAGGCCACTTTCATTGAATAAGGCCCACTAAATAATCAGTTAATTGTCATTCATTATAAAATAATTGTTTTTATTAATGAGACCGAAATTAGTTGGTTGAACCTCATTATATGAGGCCCATAGGTAGTTAATATTCTTTGTATGGATGGCTTAATGCTTAAATGTTGCTCTAAAGTCAGTCATTGAGCCTGTTTGGTGTAACTTGGTAAGTTGCCCCAAATATTGAATATCTCTCTCAAAATGTGCATGGACAAATATAATAAACTAACTCCAAGAAATGTAGCGTGAATCTTTTTTTTTATGTTGTTCCCTCCATGCCATCATTCTAGATCTAGATATAGAACCCCCACCTTGAGTTTCATCATGTCTATTATGTGTTTCCTATAGAAAAGTTTACCAAGAAAGATAACCCTAGTGGTTACAACTACAACATAGACAATTTTATGGATTACAACAAAAGTCATTAAGCTAGATCTATTAATTCACTTGTAACATTCATAAATATGGAATATTGAAAAATAACAAAACAATAAATAAAATCGAATAAATCAATTCATTCCAATTAAATAACTATTTATTGAATTTCCACACAACGGGGGAACCATAAATCCACTTTGAATGTTTATGACGTTGATTAAAAAGAAAGTGAAGGGGGAGATCAAGGATCCCCCCACTTGGCAAAAACAAGATAGGGAAGCATGCATGCATTAATTGGAATGTGTGGTTTCAATTTTTACTGATCTTCATTGTAAGGTTCATCAATCTAGTATACTCTAGCATCGTTGGAATCTAAGCTATTCAAGAAGGACCTAATAGATTTGTAGTTATGAAGATTTCAGGGATTGTTAACTGTATGATGAGTACATTGTGAAATTGGTTTTCTGACACATCATTCTTTATCTGTAATCATTACGCTTGGTGGACATGATTCCTTATCATTTCAATGATTGGATTTTTGCGGTTTGTGGGAGAATATTTATACCTTATCTTGATTCTTTGGGGTTCTACTTTAAATGATTCTTATTGGCTAATTCTCTTCATGTGTATTTGGTTTCTCTAGCATTTATATGATTTTTCAGATAGAGGTGTTGGAATTTATCCTTTATTTTCCTTTGGTTATCTTGGTGGAACCTCCTCCTTTATGTTAAAGCATAGATCAACCACTTCTCTAAGTTTTTCCTTCTTATTCTTCCCAATCCTCTTGCCTTCCCATCATTATGTTCTTTGCTTATATGGTTTCTTGTGTGGTTTAAGAGGAGAAACTTGGTGGACATGATTCCTTATCATTTCAATGATTGGATTTTTGCGGTTTGTGGGAGAATATTTATACCTTATCTTGATTCTTTGGGGTTCTACTTTAAATAATTCTTATTGGCTAATTCTCTTCATGTGTATTTGGTTTCTCTAGCATTTATATGATTTTTCAGATAGAGGTGTTGGAATTTATCCTTTATTTTCCTTTGTTTATCTTGGTGGAACCTCCTCCTTTATGTTAAATCATAGATCAACCACTTCTCTAAGTTTTTCCTTCTTATTCTTCCCAATCCTCTTGCCTTCCCATCATTATGTTCTTTGCTTATATAGTTTCTTGTGTGGTTTAAGAGGAGAAAGTTTAATTATCCTTAGTTATTGTATTGAGTCTTCTATTCTTTGTTCCTAAAGTTGTTTTCAAGCTTTGATTAATTCAGTTTAGGGCTTCTGTCTACCTCTATGGTTTATTTTAGTTGGTCTTTCAACCATGCCTAGAAAGTGTGGCTTAACTAGGAGGATTATGCATAACTCAAGACCTCCCTTGTTTCTTGGGCTCAATTAGCAAGAAAGCAATTTGTTGAAATCTATTACAAGAGCACTCCTCCTTGGGTTAGAAGGGAGATTAAAGAAGTAGAACAAGGTGCAATGATTAATTGTCATTTTATTTTGGATATTGAAGTTGAGGATAAAATTGGAAATTGGGTCCTAGATATAGGTAGCAATAGGATGAGGCAAACACAATATATGAAAACTATGGACATATACTGGTGGTAGAATACCATCATGGCCAATTTCATGGTTGAGTGATCAGAGGAGCAACAAGAGATTTTACACTGTAGACGAAGTTTCAGGGCCAAATTCAAAAGATATATATGAAGGTTTTTATGTTAGCAAAGAAGTTACCAAATATTAAGTTTGTTAATTTTGAGGATAAAATATGTCCACTTGATACTTAGGTGGATTCTCCAACTACTTAAATTTTTTTCATCATGTTTTTCATGCCAATCATCAATTTCATTTTTTCTATATACTTTGTTATAGGTGGCTTCATAAACTTGGAAATAGGACATAGCGGTCATAATAGTAGATATTTGTTTTTTTTTTGTAATTTTCTTTAAATTCTTTACATGGTCTAAGACAGTTTTGTTGTGCTACTAGTCTGGCTTACCTAGTGACAGACCAGTAGCTACAGATCAAAGCAACCATGGGAGAAAACAACCATGGGAGAAAACACCAATTTCGGGAACAAGAGTGTTTGGAGAAGAAAACATGAGCAAGAAGAACAATTAAATAAAGAAATCCCAAAGGCCATGCTTTCAGGAATTGAAAAGACATAAGACCATGATGAATCGACAGATGGAGAAGAAGATATTGAGATTCAAGATGATGATCTTGCAACAACATAAGTTCATATATCATTCTAAACAATCCAATTGAAGACTCCCTGTCCTGTAGATGTTGAAGAGGGGGAGCCTAAGTAGTAGGTTGACAAGAAATCGTCAAATCAATAGTCATTATAATGGTCATATTTTTCAACTTTATGTTTACTGGAGAAATAGGAAATTTCATGGACAAAATTGTAGAAGGACTTGTGGTAAATCTCTTCGATAATGCATATTAATAGGTGAAATCAATTGTGGCAAGCCATGTAAGGCATAGCATGTCAGGGGAGAGAAAACGTCAAAGGAAGGAAGGCATATTGAAGGATGTTAGAGGAATATATTTCATCAGGAGGAGCAACCCTTTGCCATTGATTTCAAAGGGGGAGATAAATTGGGAAAAGAAGATAAGAAGCATAAAGACAGGGGGAGAAGTAATCATAAGGGGAGTGTGTGTGTTTCCATCGAAGACAAACGGGGGAATTTTTTAATGGTGTTGCCATTGATCCAAACATTAGTCTATGAACACCCTTAATAATTGTCTATAAAACACATTGTTTAGAACCTCCAATGGTCAAGATGTCCTAGAAGCCCAAATATGATCATATTACCCCAAACTTGTTGAAGAAATTTAGGATGAAGAACAATAAATTTGTTTAATATGATCATATTGCCCACACTTGTTGAAGAATTTTAGGACGAAGAACAATGAGTTTGCTCACATTACCATCACCATTGTGTTTTCCTCATCATGTCAATTCTAACAGTAGGTAGCATGGCACATAAATACTCACGACAAAGGAGATATGCTTCGTCAAAGTGTGTGCCCTAAAAACATAGTCAATGTCCCCAAAATGAGATGAAGAAGGCAACAAACTATTTGACTAAATATTCAAGAAATATTTGATTAAACCTTTAAGGTCCTATCATATTTTAAAATAAAAAGTTTCCTATCCCAAATTGGATGATTAAAGAAGGAGTATTAGTGAAGAAAACAACTAAATATTTGAAGATTAATTCGATTTGCAAGGAGGTTAAGTCGACCTCAAATTTTGGCTCCAAAAATTAAATTTTGTAATTTCAAATTTAAAATTTGTTAGGGTCAGTTCCCTCTTGGATAACGTCATCCTACCACCCCCCACCTTTTTTGGTGTCCATTCAACCTATATATATATACATACATATATATATATATATATCTATATATATATATATATATATATATATATAAGGCTCATTTTCCCTTCATTGAGGATCATCGTATGCATTTGATCTGACACATATTTATGATTTTCTTTGAGGCATTGAGTATTCTTGATAATCTAGAGTAGCAGGATAAAGTTGAAGAAGAATATGGGTTAATTTTCATGGTTTTTGGTTATGGTTTCTGTTGGGTATTAAGTAGCTTCTTACACCATTCATCCTATTTCTGAGATGCGCAAGTCCTAGGGGATTATTTTACCCTAGAACAGGAGCAAAATTTAGTGGTATATTTATACAATATTTGAGGAACTTTTATGAAAACCCCCATTCCTAAAATCCATCCTCCATACACAAATCTTGGTAGATTTTGTGTGTTGATTTATATAAGAATCTCCATTGAAGGTTATCCAAGTTCTTCAAAACGAGCCCATGCATCTTCTCAACCTTCCTGAGGCACATCTTCTAAGACCTAAATTTAGCTGAATATCCAAAGAAAATTTTCATTTATTCCTATACATTCATTTGAGGCAGATCTAAAATATTTATTTAACCATTTTCATGGATACATATGAGTTTTTAAATGGATTTTTCGGCCTACTCTGAGGCATAATTTGGATATATGAGGTCTACATAAGTAATTAGGGCATTCAAACCTCTTGAGGCATAATTCAAAAGCGGTCCTAATACTTGGTTGGAGAGAGACTTATTTTCATTCAAGGATTTGTGGATATTCTAAGGTGTTATTTCAAATGGTGAATTTCTCCAGCGAGAGTTTTGATGCCCATGTAGGGCTTGTTTTTAATCTATTCCCCTGAGGTTCCTTGTGGAAAAAGTGTAGAAAATTTGTGGGACAACTTCACTGAAGTTCCTTGCAAAGAAGTCTTTCATTGAATTACATACCTTAAGGCCAATTCAAAGGTTGTTGTTTGACCTATTACTATCAGTGAGAAAGGCACCATTGGAAGTTCAGTCTAAAGTGTCACATTTCTTATCATTAAAGGTTGATCCTTATCAATAAGGGTTTCTTTGGGCCATCCTCTGTTGGACCAGCTGAAGTAAGGCTCCTTGAAGGCCTCAATAAAAGACTCAACTTATCAGTCATTGAGAGGATTCTTCTAAAGTAGAGAAAATTGTGTTGAAATTAGAGGCACAATATTGGCAACTAGATAAAGGTAAAAGAAGTTATATTCAGACATATTCCTAGTAGTCAACAACTCACTTAACATTAGCATATCTAAAGGGCATCTTTCGGCACAATGTTGGTACATTTTGCATCAGAAATATTAAGGTACATGAATTGTTCAGATTAATATTTGAAGTGAAGGTTGTTGTTATTCAATCACATTGTTTAGAAGAAGTTTTGAAGTTTTTTGAATAATTTTGATTCACCATTGCACATATCAAGCACGCATGAGCTAAGGGTCATTTAAGAAATCATGTATCTATGATTTATCACTGAATGAATATATACATATAGAGCATGTGTTGTTGGACCAGAATATGCCTTTGAAGTCTTATACTACTAGGGTTTCATCTCATCATTATCAAAGAGGGATATAGTTGACAGTATGCTCGGTACTGATAGGTTGTATTGATGGGCATAAAGGTTTGGTCACAATGTGATGTTGATGTTGGAAAAGTTTGAGGAAAAATATCTATTAATGAGATTGTGATGTTTGTTTGACCAAAGAATGATGTTGCTATTCTTAAGTTAGGGTTTGCCATAAATTGTGTGGGCATCTAATGAGTGCTATGGTTTATGATGCTTCTACATTGCTTGTTGAACTAGGGTGATGTTAGCATTTGCATGGCTTAATATTTTATGTAAGTTGAGAGGTTGACGTATCTTGAACAAAGCTTGACTAAGTTGACAGGTTTGATCTTTTGAGCAGAGAAATTTTGTATTGTTATTGACAACCTAGTGCCAGTATTGTAGATTGACAAAGTTAGCAGTTTGTTTCATTTATTTTATTGAGCAGAGATTAAATTGTAGTTTGATATTATTTATTGAGAAGAAGTGGATCTAATCTGAAAATATATGAAACGTGGTGAATTGTGGTGAATTGAAGGTTGGAGCCTTCAGGGCAAGTGGTAGCTTGCTTAGTAGGGCGGCAAGGTGGTGCAAGGCAAAGATTGGAGTCTCCTTCAAGTTGGAGTCTAAGAACACTTCAGGGTGGCAAGGTGGTGTTAGGGCAGGTTGTAACTTGTGTAGGGTGTTGGAACGCCCTTCCAATTGGAGTTAATAAATCAGTGTGGTTGAGCATACTTTTAGTTGGAGCTAATAAAACCAAGGTATAGCAGTGTTCTTCCCGTTGGAGCTGGTAAATCAGGAAGCTTGAGCTTCCTTCAAATTGAAGCCTTGTTGATGCGAGCTTTATGACCTTAGTCAATAAAGGAGAAGTGACGGAGAGCATAGCCCTTTAAATAGCCCTAGTTGTTTGGTGAGATCATTGTAGATGGGTTTTAAGGTTCCACTAGCCTTCCGCCTCTTCCTCTTTTCAAGAAAAAGACAAGGGTGTTCCTATTCTATATGGTTATCCTATTGTTAATCTATATTACTGTTTAAGTTAATTTAGCTATTCTAACCCCATAATGGATAAATTTATTTTCTTTATTGTTTTGCTTTCTCAAAACGTTTGATAGGCTTTTTTTTGGTTTGGATGTGTTTGCAGGCATGACATGGAACTATAGGACGTCAAACAAGAAGATTGCAAACCTATATCTTTCGTAATATTACATGATCGTCCAAAACAACCATCAACGCTCCATGTCATAGAGCACTCATTCTTAGTCAATTCTTCTTACACCAAACTTTTCCACATTACGCTAATAGTTAAAAACCTTTGCCTTTTGTCAGTTGTTTCACGCTGGAATAACTGTGAATGAAATTAGATACGATGGTTTGTCTACCATATGTTAATTTATCTATCTACATGCTTGCACACCTATCACATTAGATCTTCTATAGAATCAAATGAAGTCATGATTTCAGGGATTGTTAATCACTATTATTACGGAAATTAAGTGCCAAGAATCTCATGCATCAACTACAAAACTTTCTAGCAACAAACTGAGCTTTGCAGTTTTTCACTAGATTTCTTTGGCGACGTTCGAAAGATGCATTTTTATCGCCATACTCTTATTTCAATCATATGAACCTTTTAATTTTACAATAATAAGAATGTTGTTATGACCTTCTTGGTCTTTGAAACTATTTATTTCTACAGGATACAATCCTTAACGTAGACAAGGAACATGGCAACACCCCTAAATCTGGACATTCAATCAAATAGAATGAGCACTGGAAGGAACTAACATGAGCAAAAAAAAGACCGGATGGAGATCCTGGGCATGAATATGAATTGAACTCATTCGATTCTATGGCTACTCTTAAAATATTCAAATTCTTATTATGTTTTGTTTTTGTTGGTGCAAGTATCATAAGGTTTTTTTCAGGACAGAAAAAATGTCGACTATCATATTAAAAACCTAAAGAACCCCATCATGTCCAATTAAAAACAACAAAAACCTAAAGAACCCCATCATGTCCAATTAAAAGCAAATAAACAAGTACGTACCAAACTGCTCAATACCTCTACAAAATTGCAGAGGTATCATAGGGATTATTTCAAGGTCGTTTTGGTATATTCAAAGATAGAAAAAAAAGCCTACTAAGATATGGCACCAGTTTGGAAATTGTCATAATTTGCAAGCTAGATGATATGAGATATTTTCATACAATCTATTCATTTACCCCTTTTTAAGAAGATTTGTGATACAACTGAGCTGGTTGATTTGATTGGATAAACTATGTTTCATATTTTGTGAAAATTACCCTTTAATTTAGAAGCTTTGTTTTGTATAACCATGAGGCCATGATAATTATAAAAAGGAGTTTCGAGATTTTAAATGGGCCATATCTATACCTGCATTAGCAGTACTGGTAATATAGGAGGATGTGCATTTTGAAAGGTAGGAGACAGTAAGGGATGAGTTGGATAAAAGAAATGTGGGTCAATTATATAGTGATTGCGAAATGCATTTAATGTTAAGTGTGAAGCCAAATTCACACAGTATTCTAGATCCTTCTAGATTAGATTTTTCTAGATCTCCAGGATTCTAAATCCTCCTACACTACCAATAGTTTCTAGATATTTCTACACCGCCATTAGTTTCTAGATCATTCCAGATCTCCATTTGAATCACATACAGGATTCTAGATCCTTCTTCTGCCTCTATAAATTTGTAATTTCTCTAGCCAAGGAAAGAAAGAAAAGGGCCAAGCCTATTATGTAATGCAAAGTGATTTCTATTCTCCAGTGATTGTTTTATCTATTCCGTTGTTTCTGACTGAGTAATCTTGTTGTTTCTCCATTTCTCTGTAGTATAAATCCGTTGTGTGTTATGTATGCTCTGGTCTAACAACTGGGATCGGAGTGAAGTTCGAATATCCACCGTGCAAGCCGCTTAGTGCCAAAACGTTGGTTGTTACCCCTGGAGCTGTTGAAGGATCTATCCAGGAAATAGTTGAGGAACGCTGGAACTAAAAGACAGTTGCTGCAAGAAAAACAAGGTCATGGACCTATGTTGAAACGTGTTGCTGGAGTTTGAAAAGTGGAGATCAGTGGAGATTGGAGTTGAAATGTGGTGTTCGTAAGTTTTTTTTACATCAAGCTTGCATGTATACGTCAAGTTTTTTTCACAAACCAACATATGTATGTGTGAAATGTGAAAAGGTTAAAACATTATATATGTTTTTATATTTATTATGAAACATATATAATTATATGTTGGAATTTTGAAAAGTATATTTTAAAAAGGAGCAGGAATTTTGAAAAGGGTATTTTAAAAGGAGGAAGGTCATTATTACTAAATTTTAAAGATTAATAATTAAAGTTTTATTTTTAAGTGGAGTTTTTTGTGTTTTGGGGCGTGAATTTGATTGAAAATGGAGACAACAGTTACAGATATGGAGAAGTTGAGCGGGGCTAATTTTGCCCTATGGAAATCACAGATGGAGGATATATTGATTTTAAAGGATCAGTATTTTCCGATTGAGGGCACAACAAAGAAACCCTCATCGATGAAAAATGAAGAGTGGAATAAGCTAGATAGAAAGGCGATTGCAACAATCCGCCAATATTTAGCAAAGAATGTTTATTTCAATGTGTCTGGAGAAAAGACGGCTGAAGGATTATGGAAGAAGCTCCATGATCTATATGAGAAGAACACAGCATCAAACAAAGTGTTCTTGATGAAGAATCTTTATAATCTCAAAATGAAGGAGGGTGCTTCAGTTGCTGAGCACTTGAATGCATTTAATTTTATTACTAATCAACTTGCCTCTGTTAAAATCATTTTAGATGATGAAATTAGAGCTATTTTGCTAATGTGCTCTATGCCAGACAGCTGGGAAAATTTAATTGTAGTTGTGAGCACTTCAACAACTACAGGGACCCTGAAGTTTGATGATGTCAGCAGCAGTTTAATGAATGAGGAGCTGCGTCGCAATTCAATTGCGGAAAACCAGGGAGGAGAGGCTGTAGCTCTGGCTGATCGTGGTAGGAGAATGGATTGAGGCCGACAAGGGCGATCAAGATCGAGAGGCTGATCAAAATCAAGGAGAGGAAGGATCATCTGCTTTCATTGTGGCAAACCCAGGCACATGAAGGAAGAATGTCAATTCTGGAAGAAAGGACAAAAGGATCATAGACCGTCTAGTAAAAATCACAAGTCATCCAGCACAAATGAAGGTGAAACTACTGTTGTAGCCATAGATGGTGATGTGTTGTTTACTGTTTCAGTAGAGGATACATGTGTATATACATCTAGCAGTAGCTTTGATTGGATCCTTTACTCTGGGGCATCTCACCTTGTAACGCCATGCAAAGATAGTTTTGTTTCATATAATCCCGGTGATTATGGTAGAGTGCATTTGGGGAATAATCATTTTTGCAGCATTGTTGGAGTGGGAGATGTCCATATCAAGATGAAAGATGGACAAGATATATTGTTGAAACAGGTCAGGCATGTACCAGAAATGCGCATGAGTTTAATCTCTATGGGACGACTGGATGATGAAGGCTATTCGACAAGCTTTGGAAAAGGAGACTGGAAAATTAGCAAAGGTGCATTGGTCATGGCCAAAGGACCCAAGACAGGAATATTATACACATTGAAGATGCATGACAGGAATAACAAAAGGTTGTGGCTGTCACAAGAAAAATATATCAAAGTGCTTGACAGGTTTAATATGAAGGATGCCAAGCCAGTTGGTACACCCCTTGCAACCCACTTCAAGCTGAGTACTAAATTATGTCCTAGTAATGACAAAGAGAAAGAAGAGATGAGTAGAATTCCTTATTCCTTATGCTTCAGCAGTTGGCAGCTTAATGTATGCCATGGTATGCACACGACCAGACATTGCATATTCAGTGGGAGTAGTGAGCAAGTTCCTTACCAATCCAGGCAAACAACATTGGCAAGCATTAAAATGGATTTTAAGGTATCTCAAGGGTACTAGTCATTATTGTTTATGTTTTGGTCATGATGAGACTGTGCTTGAAGGATTTACAGATGCGGATATGGCTGGAGATATGGATACCAGAAAGTCCACTACAGGTTATTTGTATACATTTGCAGGTGCAGCAGTATCTTGGGTGTCAAGGCTACAAAGAATAGTAGCCCTCTCTACAACAGAAGCAGAGTACATAGCTACAACAAAAGCTTGTAAAGATATGTTGTGGATACAGCGATTCCTAGGAGAGATAGGAATAAAGCAGGACAAGTATGTGTTATATTGTGATAGTCAGAGTGCCATTCACTTGGTGAAAAACCCAGCATTTCATTCAAAAACAAAGCACATTGACTTAAGTTACCATTGGATCCGGCATGTGTTGGAGGAAGAACAGTTATCCTTGGAAAAGATCCATACAGATAGGAACCCTGCTGATATGCTCACTAAGATTCTACCACAAAATAAACATGAGTTATGTAGAGGCATGGTAGGACTCGGTGTGACTTATAGTATGCTAAAGTTCTAAGGTACTTGAAGGGAACTCAAGACTTTGGAATCAAGTATACACAGGTAGACGACTTCAGCTTGATTGGATATTCTGATTCAAACTTCGATGGAGACAAGGAAACTGGAATATCAACTTCAGGATATGCTATGAGTCTTGGATCAGGAGCTGTCTCCTGGAGATCACGCAAATAATCAGTTCCAACAGATTCCACAACGGAAGCAAAATATGTGGCAGAAGCTGAAGCAACAAAAGAAATTTTGTGGCTCAGGAAAATTCTTGAAGATTTGCAGGTAAAACAAGTACAATCAACTCCACTCATGATTGACAATACCTATGCAATAAAGTTGGCCAAGAACCCAAAGTTCCATGATCGAACGAAGCACATCAATACTAAATATCATCTAATTCGACATCATGTTGAGGCCAAAACAATCCATCTCCATCATTGTTCCACAAATGAGCAAATTGCAGACATCTTCACCAAAGCGCTTGGAAGAGAAAAGCTTGAACAATTCAGAACGATGCTTGGACTCACCAACATCCCTTCAGATTAAGGGGGGGAATGTTGACACCTAATCCTTGTGATTGGGTAAATATATGTAAATAAATAAATGAGAAATATGAACAGTCATCGGGAGATGAACTGAACAGTCTCTCCCTCATGTATATAATAAACCTATCTGATGGAATAGAATACACGAATCAGTTTTTGTTTTGTGGAGTTACTGCCTGGCCTGACAGATAGAAGCACGTATGCTTTTGGTTTTCAATATCTATGGGTTTAGCAAACCGTTAGTGCATCACTGCATTTGGTTCGATTCATGCTTTGGCCTCTCTGATCAATTCTTATTGTTGTGAAGAGAACGAGAATGAAAATTTCGAGGCTTGTGAAGAAGCGTTGGGTATATTGCATATGATTCTTATAACCCACTAAACTGCAAAATCACTGACAGAGACAGTGTTCATTAGGTCAATGGCCTTGATCTTGCAGAAGGGAACCACTGAAGCTCATCTTCACGCGACAGTTTTAATGCAGAAGGTTTCTGTTTGGATATCTAATTGGGAATTTGTTGCTAGGGAAAGGATTAATATTTTCCAAGGTCTCTTAGAACTCATAACACGTGAAGTTTGCCATAAGGAAACTGTGGCCGCCTTGGTTGTCCTCATAGCAATATGTAAGAAATCACGAAAGAACAGATTGCTGGAAATCAAGGCAGGCGCTGTATTTTCTCTAATCGAATTACTTCCAGATGCCGAGAAGCCCAAGTGTGAAAGGATTTTAGGTCTGTTAGACATGCTAGTGGACTACGCAAAAGGAAGGGTTGCCATGGCTGATCATGTTATGAGTATTGTTGTAGTCTCGAAGAAGATTATTAGGGTTTCAGAAACTGCCACTAAGAAAGCAGTGTGAATCCTTTGGTCACTTTGCACATATTCATCAAACGCGTTCATTCGTCAGGAGATGCTTCAGTGCGGGGCTCTATCTAAACTGTGTATGCTTCAACAACTCAATTGCACAAACAAAACAAAGTAGAAAGTGAAGGAGGTATTGAAATTGCATGCAAATGCTTTCAGAGCCTCCGCTTGTCTTCCCCACCTGATGAGAAGTGATTATCCAAATTATATTTAAAATTATACGTAGAGAAAACTTGAAAAATTATCAGATTTTCTTAATTTTTAGTGAGAATGGAAGAATTGTATAAATGCTTAGTAGATCCAAACATATTTGAGATATATGTTTATCTTTATTATGCTGATTGTAATTTTCCCTAAATATTCTAGCAATTTGTCTTAGCATTTGCATAACAGATATGATGAAAGAAGTTAAGATGTCCAAGTTTCGTTTTTGGTGTATTATCGCATTTACAAGTCTCATTGTTTCTCTAATAAATCTTACGCACAAATCTCCAATCCTTTCTAATCCGAAACAAATTTACTTTATGTTCTGTCATAACAATCGCTGCATTCGTATAGTGTCAATTTCCTATAGGCTGTAGTTTTGATTAGATTTCATGAGAGTTTTCCAAATGATTTCATTTTGCACAGAATGGACTATCCGTGCACATGCACAGTGATCCCCTTTTTTGATCAAATGTCATAAACCTAAGGAAAAGCCTATATGTAGAGTCTTAATTATTTGAGTTAAAAAACTAGGAAACTAGAATACATTAAGTTGCTATTGGGAAAAAGCATGACCCTTTGCACATGCAACAGCTATCCATTGTTGATGTTCTTTCGCTTGAAGAGTTTGGAGAAGCAAAGGCAAGGGACCAATTAGAAGTAATACGATTTGTTTCAAAATAAAACATGGGTCAAAATCTTCTCAGCTGTTTCAAGGGGTTTACATTCTAAAAATAACCCATAACAATTATTTTTGGGATGCGTATTATAAAATGTTAAAAGAAAGATTAGATTTTTCATAACTATTAATGTTGTTACTTACTTCGATGTTTGAATGTTTAGTTTCTTGGTTAATTATTTATCACATAATAGTTTCTCTTAGTATCTAGTTAAAATCATTTTTATTTTATTTTGGTTTTATTTATTCCATGATAAAATAGGGTGTAACTTTCCAGAATAGAAAAATCATCAATATAAATATCCTAATACTAGAATAGAAAAATCATCACCTACCTCATACATATATAAATATCCTATTACTCAAATAGAAAAATCATCACCCAGCTCATACATATTACTAATTACTTATATAGATGATTTTTTCTGTCACTTAATGAAAGCTTTTCAAAGGAAATTTGACACATTATCTTTTTGAATCCCAAATTGGAATTTGTGTTATGCATATTGTTCAAGTTTAGACATATTATTTCTATGAATGGCCACTTGAATTCATTCATGTGTTATGAACGTTGTTGATTCTCATTAGTTTAAGAAAGGGCATTGCATTTAGTTTAAATAATGTTTTTGAATCCTACCATCACCATAATGCATTTTGGTTTGCCTCCACTCTTAGGCTCCTTTATAGATGAAAATTATTATTTATATTTTCTATTTATATATGTAAATTATAATAACATTGGGAATTTATTAGTAAGATTAATCATAGTTTAATTGTTCAATGTTAATGTCAATTTGAAAAGAATATACTAAATATTTAATGAACCTAAGGTAATCAAGTCATTTAAGAATCACATATTCCATCACTCTCACAGTAGTGCTAGCATATTCACTCAAAAAACATTATTGAGTTCATATTGGTATATGTTTTTCTTGTTAAAATTCATAAAATGGTTACTTCTTTTGTAACTAATATCATTATTGTTACATCCTCCTTTTAATATGCAAATCATCGCACTCCTGATTTTCTTTAGTCTTACCTTGCACTCCTGAGACGACTAATGCATTAATGGGTCGCGGGATGCTCCTCATCTCCTTCGAAGACATGGAGGATCCGTAGACAGTGTTGTCCTTTCATCTTACCTCTCTCTGAGTAGATAATGTATTAACGGGTTAGGGGGTTTTGTTTTTTGTGGTTCTATTATGGCTCATGAATGGATGTGTTTATGGATTGAAATTTAACGAAAATATGGGTTTACTGTAGCATATGAATGGGATGCATCCAAGCATTGAAATTTTAGAAGTTGGGTTTACTGTGCATATGAAATGGCATGTGTTCATGCTTTTCAAATTTTACTCAGAGAAAAGGAATGATGGATTTGGTATTGCATATGAATGAGATGTATTCTTCGTATATGCTTGGCCATCTATTGAGGTTTATTGATTCTGGGTAATTAACTTAACCTCTTGATTTTGGGTAATTAACTTACTCTAAAATGAAATAAGACATTCAATGTGTTCCTTGTAATATAGATATAAACAAAACATCTAAAGAAAAGTAATTGCACAATGATCCAGTCCAAGAAAACAAGGATTTCCAGAAACCAATTAACTCTTCTAGAAAAATTCAATAATTCCAATTTAATAATCCTATCGGCCTCTCTTTGTACCTTTTGGGACAATTTCTAGTTTATTAATTAAAAAGAACAGGTGTACCTTTGTTAAAAGAGGGGTGTAAAAAGAAGAAGTGTTTGGTTTTTTGTTAAGAGACACCGATTTTTATTTTTAAATAGAGGTGATCCTTGTTATATAATAAAATTTTTAATGGAGATTGGTTTTGGTAAAAGTGGTGTGATAATTAAAGTTTTATTTTTAAGTGGAGTTTTTGTTTTCGGGGCATTAATATTATTGAAAATGGAGACACTAATTATAAATATGGAGAAGTTGAGCGGAGCTAATTTTTCCTATGGAAATCAGAAATGGAGAATACACTAATTTTAAAATATCAGTGTTTGTCAATTGAGAACACAACAAAGAAATCCTCATGAATGAAAGATGAAGAGTGGTCTAAGCTATATAGAAAAACGATTGCAACAATCCACCAATATCTAACAAAGAATATGTATTTCAATGTGTCCGTAAAATGATTATGGAATAAGCTCCATGATCTATATGAGAAGAACATGACATCAAACAAAGTGTTCTTGATGAAGAAGCTTTGTAATCTCAAGCTTAAGGAGGGTGTTTCAGCTATTGAGCACTTGAATGAATTCAATATTATTTATAGTCAGCTTGCCTCTATTAGAATCATTTTAGATGATGAAATTAGGCCTATATTGCTAATGTGTTCTATGCTAGACAACTAGGAATATTTAATTGTAGCTATGAGCACTTGAGCAACTGTAGGGACCCTAAAGTTTGATGATGTCAGCAGCAATTTAATGAATGAGGAGTTGTGACACAAGTCAAATGCGGAAAATGAGGGAGGATAAGCTCTAGCTCTAGCTGATCGTGGTAGGAGAATTGATCGAGGCTGACAAGGGTGATCAAGATGGAGAGGTCAATCGAAACCAAGGAGGGGCTAGATCATCTACTTTCATAGTGACAAACTCGAGCACATGAAGAAAGAATGTTGAGTCTGGAAGAAAGGACAAAATGATCTGGAAGAAAGGACAAAATGATCAGAGATCGGTCAGTACAAATCACAAGTCATCCAGCACAAATGAAGGTGACACTACAGTTGTAGTCACAAATGGGGATGTGTTATTTATTGTTTCAGTAGAAGATGCATGTTTATATACATCTAGCAGTATCTTTGATTGGATCCTTGACTCTGAGGCATATCATCATGTAACCCCATGCAAATCTAGTTTTGTTGCATATAATCCCAGCGATTATGATAGAGTGCATTTGGTGAATAATCACTTTTGTAGTATTGTTGGAGTGGGAGATGTCTATAATAAGATGAAGGATAGCCAAGATATATTATTGAAACAATTCAAGCATGCACTAGAAATACACATGAGTTTGATCTCTATGGGACAACTAGATGATGAAGGCTATTCCACATGCTTTTGAAAAGGAGGCTGGAAAATTAGCAAATGAGCATTGGTTGTGGCAAGAGAACCCAAGATAGGAACATTATATACATTGAAGGAAATGATAGGAAAACCATATTTGGTTGTTGTCACAAAAAAAGGAAATTCAGTAAATCTGTGGCATAAGAGCTTGGGTCACATGAGCAAGAACGGCTTAAAAATCCTTGTTGGTAAAAATTTATTGCAATGTTTGTAATCCTACAATCTTGATCTTTGTGAGAATTTCATATATGGTAGACAAAGAAGGGCTTCATTCCATAGAGGTGGCCATGACAGAAAGAAAATTTTGTTAGAATTGATACACTCACATGTGTTTGGGCCTATTAACATAAAGTCATTAGGAGCAGCATCATATTTTCTAACATTTATAGATGATCCATGGAGGAATATTTGTGCCTATCCGATGAAAAGTAAAAGTGAAGTGTTTGGAATATTTAAAAAATTTCATGTTGTTGTTGAAAGAAAGACTAATAAATTGCTCAAGTATCTAAGAACAAATAGTGGTGGAGAATATTGGTCAAATGCATTCAAGGAATATTGTAACACGTTTGACATAAATAATGAGAAGATTGTGCGTGTTACTCCTCAATGGAATGGTGTTGCAGAAAGGATGAATTGCACCATTATGGAAAAGGTGAGAAGTATGTTGTCCAATTCTTGTTTGGAGAAGCATTTTTGGGTAGAAGTAGTCAAGATCGCTTCCTACCTTATAAATCGATCTCCAACTACAACCTTGGATGGCGGTATCCCTGAAGATGTTTGGACTGGTAAGAATTTGAATTATTCTCATTTGAAAATATTTGGATGTGAAGCATTTGTACATATTCCCAAAGAAAATAGAACTAAGCTAGATGATAAATCTATGAAATGCATTTTTCTGGGATATGCGGATGAAGAATTTGGTTATCGTCTATGGGATCTAGTCAAACATAAAATTATTAGAAGCAAAGATGTTATATTTAATGAGTCAAAAATGTTTAAGAGGACTATAGGTGAGATGGAGGTCAAGAAAGTTATTGACAGGTTTGAAGAGCAACATGAAGACATCCCACCAATGCAAGAAAATGGACAGCAAATTCAAGAGCAGGAAGAACAACAAGTGGAAAATGATGAACACCAAGAAGAAGGAATTTTGTAGGAACTTTTACAAGAGATACAACCTAATAATGTACCACCACAGTTGGTTCACAGATCTTCTAGGCCTCATAAGCCTTCACATAGGTATCCTCCTTCAAACTATATTTTATTGACTCATGAAGGTGAGCCTAATTGTTTTCAAGAGGCTTGTAAAATTGAGCACAATAAATAATGGAAGAAAGCGTTGGAGGAAGAAATGAACTCTTTGGTGGAAAATAAAACTTGGGATTTGGTAAATCTCCCAAAAAGTAGAAAGGCTCTACAAAAAAAAGGGTTTACAGGGCTAATCATGAAGGTGACGAAAAGAAGGAGAGGTATAAAGCAAGGTCGATGGTGAAAGGATTTGCCGAGAAAGAAGGTATTGACATCACTGAAATTTTCTCACCTGTTGTTAAAATTTCATCCATTAGAGTCATTATTGGCCTTGTTGTTGCTTTAGACTTAGAATGTGAACAATTAGATTTAAAAACTTCTTTCCTTCATGGTGAATTGGAAGAAGAAATTTATATGGAGCAGCTAGAAGGCTTCGTACAAAAAGGCAAAGAAAATCTTGTTTGCGGGTTGAAGAGTCTCTATGGGTTGAAATAGGCACTTCAATAATGGTACAAGAAATTTGATTCATTCATGTTGGAACACGGTTTTCACAGCTTGGAAACTGACCATTATGTCTATGGTAAAATTTGGGGGTAAATTTTAGATCAAGGGCGAAATTTAAGGGGTTTTGATTTTAGAGGGGTGAAATTTTTATAAAACACCCATTTTATATATTTAGCCCAACTTTTATTTAAAAAATAGATTTATTTTTTTTTCATTTTAACCCAAAAAAAGGGGCAAATAAGCTATGAAAAGACTTAGAGGTTATATTCCATTACAATCGCTCAATTTTCCGCTTTGCAATGTTAAATTCGTTTGCAATCGCCCACTTTTGGTTTGGGAGTTTTTATTTGGTTCCAATAAATATAAATAAAAATATAGTGGAGGTATGGTAAATAAATAAAAACTTCTTTTTATACTTACTCCAAAGGTATGGTAAATAAATAAAAATATAAATAAACAAGAGGTATGGTAAATAAATAAAACCTCATTTTCTATTTAGTCCATAACCCTCTTTCTATTTAAGAAGGCTCAAAAAAGAAGTTTTATTTAAGTGAATCCTATGGGCCAAATACCATATTTATAAAAGAGGTATGGTAAATTAATAAAAATATAAATACACGAGAGGTATGGTAAATAAATAAAACATTTTTTTATATTTACTCCATAAGTCACCTTATATTGATGAGCATGCAAGGATGTAAATAAATAAAACTATAAATATAGTGGAAGTATGGTAAATAAATAAAACCTCTTTTTATACTTACTCCAAAGGTATGATAAATAAATAAAAATATAAATAAACTAGAGGTATGGTAAATAAATAAAAACTCTTTTCATATTTAGTCCATAACCCTCTTTCTATTTAAGAAGGCTCAAAAAAATGGTTTTATTTATGTGAATCCTATGGGCCAAATACCATATTTATAAAAGAGGTATGGTAAATTAATAAAAATATAAATAAATGAGAGGTATGGTAATAAATAAAACATTTTTTTATATTTACTCCATAAGGCACCTTATATTTACAAACACTCAAAAAATGTGTTATATTTAGGTGAAGCATATGGGCCAAATGCTATGGGCCAAATTATTATTAATACCATGCAAAAAAACATTATTAACCCTAATATTAGTATTAATAAAAATAAAGATGGAACTTGGTATTGACCCATGGTATTCACGTGGAATGTAGCCTATTTAAAGGAGCGAGGGATCAAACATCGTGATATGCAAACTAGCATAGAGTGAAAAAAATATTTGATCCCTCTCGGGGCTTGGTAGATCAAGAGTAAAGATGGATCTTGTAATTTAATGTCACTTAAGCATTTTAACTTGGTTAAAATAAACAAATAAAATAAAAACCAATTATTAATTTTATTAATTTTTATAAATTACTAATAGTAGTGTTTAAGCTCCAGGTTTATGATAACCCATGGTATTGACCCATGGTAATACCATGGTATTCATGTGAGCATAGACTATTTAAAGGGGAAATTCTATCAGCTTAGATCCATTTTAATTCCGGGCCTACCAAGTGTTGAGAGGGGTAAATAGATTTCATCCCTCGAAGAGTGGTAGATGTGGAGTTAAAATGGATATAGGTTGGTTTTTATGATAATGAAGATATTAAATAGACTTAGGAAATTATATTGTAAAAAACATCTTAAGGTCAATGGTTAAAGCTACGTTTAGTCACTTCACAAAATTTAGTAAAAAATACCAATATCTTCATTAATATTGGTTTTTCTTATTTAACAAAAAAAATCAGCATCACCCTCGCAGAAGAGAGATGGTCGCTACCCATATTTCCCACCATTTTTCAAATGTTCTCAATATGATATCTTCATGAAAAAATTAAGGTACGGATGTTGGATTAATTGTTTGAAAAACATGCTGTTTTGTAAAACCTTTCATCTTCTCTGTTATCTTTTCATCTTCTCTATTATTCTTAGTTTTTTGTAATGATATATAGGGGTTGGGCCACTACACCATATTGTCCTAATCCACACGTTACAACGCTATTAAAAAATTCAAGATGTATGAAGGTAGTGAATTATGCAAATAAGAAATTTAGATTGGGAGAGACACAATTAAATTTTATTATTTAATTGAAGATTTCCAATTAAGATAATAATAAATCTACATTTATATATTTATATATTGATTGGAAGGTTTCTAACAACATCACTTCTTTCCATTAGATCCCCTTCAAGCCTTTGGGATACCTACTACTTTCTTATATTATATAGTTTGGGCTTGCTACTTTGTGGCATGTTGGGGTAAACAAACTTGATCTGTTTTTTTTTTATCTCGTAGTTAGAGTCTATGGAATAAGAAAGAAATTTGATAGCTTGACAAAAGTGGTAGAGAAAATATTAATCTCTCCTACCTTGACAAACCTGGTGGTCAATATCAACACCTACAAGAACTTTGTTGTGGAATATTATCAAAACTAATAGAAGGATATGAAAGAGCGTATAGTAAGAACCTTGACAAACATGACCACTGAAACTTGAAACATTATTCGTAGGAAGAGAAAATTATGTTTGTTTTTTCCAAACATGGATGTTAGTATATTACAGTTTAATTAATATGTTTTCCTATTATTATATATGATTTCATACTTTAACAAAACATTTGCCAAGACTTCACTATGTTTTATTATTCAGTGAAAGATTTGCCAAGATCTTACAAGATTTTATAATTGAGTGAAAGATTCGCCATGACTTTATAAGATAATATAATCTGATAAGAGATTCACCAAATATACATATTATATTATTGATAAAATCACCTCCCATTTTTCCTATGTATCATGGGGATTTGCCCATTTATTATACATATAAATTTAGGGTGGTTCTTAAAATTTTCCCTGATTGTGTCTATATTAAGAGGTATGATCAAGGAAAGTATATCATATTATTGTTATATGTGGATGACATGTTGATTGTTGGGCATGATAAGAATATGATCAATAGGTTGAAGAAGGATTTGGGCAGCAAGTTTGCAATGAAGTATTTAGGTCCAGCACAACAAATGCGTGACAAGAAAAACAAAAGTTTGTGCTTGTCACAAGAAAAATATATCAAGAAGGTGTTTGACAGGTTTAATAGGAAGGATTCAAAACCAGTTGGTACACCCCTTGCGGCCCACTTCAAGTTGAGTACTAAATTATGTCCTAGTGATGACAAGGAGAAGGAAAAGATGAGAAGAATTCCTTATGCTTCATTAGTTGGCAGCTTAATGTATGCCATGGTATGCACAGGACCATACATTGCATATTCAATGGGAGTAATGAGCAGGTTCCTTACTAGTCCAAGGAAACAACATTGGCAAGTAGTAAAATGGATTTTGAGGTATCTCAAGGGTACTAGTAATTATTGTTTATGTTATTGTCATAATGAGACTATTCTTGAAGGATTTACACATGTAAATATGGCTGGATATATGGACACCAAAAAGTCCACTACAAGTTGTTTGTATACATTTGCAGGAGCAACAATATCTTGGGTGTCAATCTTACAAAGAATAGTAGCTCTATCTACAACATAAGAAAAGTACATAGATGCAACAGAAGCTTGTAAAGTGATGTGGTGGATGCAACGATTCCTAGGAGAGATAGGAATAAAGCATGACAAGTGTGTGCTATATTATGATAGTCAGAGTGTCATTCACTTCACGAAAAACCCAACATTTTACTCAAAAACCATGCACATTGACTTAAGGTACCATTGGATCTCGCATGTGATAGAGGAAGGAAAGTTATCCATGGAAAATATCCTTATAGATAAAAACCCGACTGATATGCTCACTAAGATTCTACTAAGAAATAAACATGAGTTATGTAGAGGCATGGTAGGACTCGGTGTGACTTGACTCATGACTCTATTTGGCTTCAAGTGGGAGAATGTTAAATGTGAAGCCAAACCGAAGCATATTGCTTCAACGATGACACTGTCACCAACATGCCCATGCCGAAAGGTATCATCGTCCATGACTGACACATCAGAACCTACCACACCGCCCACATGAATTTCACATGCACAATTCTAAATGTTTCTTCTTGTTCTATAAATGTGATACATATGTCACAATGTGATACATTCACGCAACTCCAAATAATTAAGTGAAATATAATTATCTTATATTTTTATTTTTGTTATTAAAATTATATGATTTTTAATAAAATTATTGTTTTCACTACTTAAATACAATTATAGATATTTATCAACCATATAATTTTAATTTATATAACTATACTAGTATATAAATTTAACTATTCAAATTTTATATATATATATATATTTCAAGAGTTCATTTTATTTTTGAGCATCCAAAACAAACCATATACTCATATATCCCAATAACTAACTATTGAGCATCTTTAACATAGGATTAGCCGCATAAGAAACGACGACAGACCCATTGCCTAAACAGAATAGGTTTACAAAGTATAAACAGAAACTATTACATAACGACGACAGACCCATTGCCTAAACAGAATAGGTTTACAAAGTATAAACAGAAACTATTACATAAAGTTATAATAAGGACGAAGGCATCACATGTAATTTAAAAGTATCGTCGGACAATAAATCAGAACTTTGTGCATTCACATGGGAATGAACTTGAAATTCGGTTATAGTTACTATTTAAAAATCTTCCTTATTTTTATCATTTTGGTGGCCCGGTTCAAACATCATTATATGATTATGCATCGTTCTTGTTTGAAGTCTTCTGTTTGTATTGGAATCCACTTTATTTTATCCATTTCTTTTGGCCGGACTCAAACATCGTTTTCTGATTATGTTCCTTATTTTTATCATTTTGGTGGCCCGGTTCAAACATCATTTTATGATTATGCATCGTTCTTGTTTGAAGTCTTCTGTTTGTATTGGAATCCACTTTATTTTATCCATTTCTTTTGGCCGGACTCAAACATTGTTTTCTGATTATGCATTGAAATGGGTAATGAATGAGGGAGTTCGCTTGTTTCATTGCGAATGTAAGGAATGTTTTTGAATCGAAGAATTAGGGATAATACAAATTATTGCTTTTCAATTATTAATACAGATGAATTATATTGTAAATGTAGTTCAAACAATTGTTTCTCCAATGATGTGGGTTTATGTTTTTACATACATATTGTAATCAATTTATTTGAAATAATTGTATTTAGTGTAATAGTGACAACATATATTTAATGTTACCAATTTTTTATAAATTATTCTTTTTTTATTACTTATATTACTGATCATTAATAATGATAAATATATTTTGATTAGTACTACTTTTCAGTTTTTTAAATTAATAATATAGATGGATATATATTATTAACTTTTAATTATGTGGTTGAGTTGTTTAATAGTCACTTGAATTGAAGTATGAGTAGATTTTTTAAATTGATTTGAAGTATGAGTACATCTTTGAAATTAAAATAGTAATATTAAGATATTTATGATATGTGACTATGTTTAATCATGGTTGCCCATATTGTTTCGTCACGGAGAAATTTTTAAGGACAAAAAATTATCTTAAAGTTTAAAAATCTTAGCAAATCTTACTAGTCCTTAATATGCAAATTGTAAAATATTTGGTGATACTTTTGTAAAAGTATTCGGTGATACTTTTGTAAAAATATTCAACAACTTTGGGTATTTTTAAGGTAAGATAATTTTATCCTATAAAATTTAGCCGAATCAATTTTAGAAAAAATGAAAAGTAAAGAATCTTTTTTTTTTTTAAACAAGAAAAATTAGCCCATTTGCAAATATTAGCCCCTAAAATTTTCCCTGTTTTGTCATGGTTGACTATGTTTCACCACAATTCACTTTGGTTGACGACAGTTGATCATGCGTGACTATGTTTGATTTTGACTAAATTGAATTGACCACAGTTAATTATAGTTGAATTTAATTGATTATGGTTGACTATGTTTGACCATGGTTTATTGTTTCCAATTTTGGTTGAATTTCCTTGAAAATGTTTGAATTTTGTTGAATATTTTAACTATGGGTGATTTCTTTGAACATGGTTGAGTACAATTAACCATCATTGACTGTCGTTGATCATGGTTGACATTGTTTTACTATGGTTGAAATTTTATTTATTGTGGTTAACCATGGTTAATCACGCTTGGCCATGCTTGATTATGGTTAACCATGATTGATGTGACTAAATATGTTTGAATATGGTTAAGAATGTTTCACCATATTTGAATGTGGTTCACCATGTTTGATCATAGTTGACAATTCTTGACTAGGATGAATTTCATCAATCTTAGTTGAAGAATGTCAACCATGTTTGATTATAGCTAACCATGTTTGACTATAGTTAACTATCGTTAGCTATGTTTGATTATGGTTTGGCCATAATTGACCATTGTTCTCCATGTTTGACTATAATTGATCTTGGTTGAGCATGGTTAACTTCGGTTGACTATAGTAGACTTTGGTTGACTATATTTTACTATGGCTAAGTATTGTGGAATATATTTGGCTATGACCAATTTTAATTTACTATGATTAAATTTGGTTAACATTGGTTGACTATGGTTGACCACATTTGGCTATGTTTGATAATGATTTAATTTGCTTAACTTAGTTTGATCATCATTTAATTTGATTAACTATGGCAGTGACCTTGTTTCAATATGGTTTACTATAGCCGACCATGGTTAACTATGGTTAACCATGTTCACTATAGTTAACCATGTTAAAAGTGTTTAACTATGGATGGCTATAGTTGACCATGACTTACTATGTTTGTCATTGGTTGACTATGGTTAACTTTAGTTTACTATAGTTTACCATGGTTGTCTATGGTTAAACAGGTTAACCACATTTGACTTGAGCTCATTATGATTAACCATGTTGGTGATGGCTGACTATGAATGATTATGGTTTACCATGTTATATTATGATTAACTAGTTGACCATAGTTGATTTTGGTTCATATACCATACTCAGTAATGTGTGACTATGATTAACCATCATTGATATTGGTTGACCATGATTACTCATAATTGATTATGGTTGAACATGGTTGACTATATTATTATGATTAACCAAAGATGACTATGGTTGACACTATGGTTAAGTTGCATTGTAGTGTTTTTCTTCATCAACTTATGTTGAAATTTTATGTTCCTCAATGATTGTGTCACATCACAATGTACATCAAGGGTTATGTTGCATTAAGGCATTCCTCAAGGGTTATGTTTGATTATGACATTTCCCAATGTTTATATTGCATTTTGTTGTTAATCTTTGTTGACTAATGTTGAATTTTTACATTCAATCATGGTTATGTCATATTGCAATGATAATCAAGTGTTGCATTGCTTTGTGACATTTCCCAAGGGTTATGCTTCATTTTGGTGTTTTTGAAAGGTTATGGTGCTTTTTGATATTCATCTTGGTTTACTTATGTGAAATTTATATGTTCCTTAATGGTTATGTCACATTACAACATTCTTCATCAATTATGTCAAATTTAGGATGTTCACCTTGGTAGACTTATGACGAATTATAATCTTTCTCAACTGTTATGTTATGTTGTGATGTTCATAAAGGAATATTGTAAAGTGAGACATTCCAGAACAGTTGACAATGGCGGACTACAATGGACCAAGGTTGACCATGGTTGATCATGCTTAGTTATGGATGACTTTGTGACATGAAGAGGTTGAGTTCAATATTATGTCACATTGTGACAATAAGATGTTGAGCTCCAATTGTGTCACAGTGTAACATTAGGGGTGACTACAATAGTACATCACAATGGGACATTAAAAGGACGACTTCAATATTATTTCACATTGTGACATAAACATGTCAAATTAGGATGTTCATATTGACTTATGTCGATTTCCTAAATGGCTATGTCAAATGGCAATGTTCATCGAGGGATATGTCACATTGATATTCCTCAAGGGATATTGTAAGACTCTCAGACTTAGGGGTGCATTAGTTGGACTAGTGCAACCGTGAACATAAGAGTCGCCCACACATAAATTGTTTCATGATTGTAGTTGTAGGCATCGATTTAGTTTCCTTGCATGAAATTTCAGGTTTAGGTACCTGAGTGCTCGTATTACATCCAAAGCATGCCATTACAAGATGGGTAATCACATAGCATGGGTGTGCCCATGGATCACATAGCTGAGTGAGTCGCACACCATCATGAGTTTATTTCTTCATGAGAGAGGAGCAAGTGTCCAAGATCGATTGAAGGACAACAACATGGGTCAGTGATATGCAACGTTGTGTGAATTAAAAATTTGGAGATTCCATCATGAAGGTGTGGGCATGGTAATGTTGAACATGTTGAACAAATTATTGTCACTGATGTTAAAGGGCTTATATCATTGATATTATATATATGTAAGTGTCCAATTATATTAAAAGGGGGGCGCTCGTGGAAGAAGGTGAATTCAAAATAGAAAGTGAAATGGTGGTTTCAATTCCATGGTTTAGGAATGATGAAAGGAGAAATTGTGCTAACACAATATCCCTTTAATTTCCAAAATATCGATCGTGGACCTGTGCGTTATGGGCCCACGTTTCCATAGGAATTGTTAATTAGAATACACAAATTATCAGGAATACACTAGAAACCCACAATCGAATGTTGATTCCACTTGACCCATAAAGACCGGACTTCAAAAGAATTAAATCTGTGTCCATAAACTTCTCAGGTCTGTCTCTTCACCTGAACTCTATTGGCTTCAATCTCTGTTGTCCATCGCATTCTTCGATCCAACCACTCACACTTCATCACATTCTCTCTCATCGCAATATTGCAAATCTAGCTCGTCACAATCTTGCCTCATCGCATATCGCAATTTTCTATCGTCCTCCAGCACTTGACTTCTGCAAAATGTGATTTGCGATTAAATCTCGACTGTCGATCTGGCTCTCGATCCGATGGTTGTCGCATCATCGTATGAGAACTTGCGTGACGTTTAGCCACCCTTTCAGAGCCGATAGGATTTTATGTTGCGATTTATAAATTTTCAGGTCCGACTTTTTCCATGTGCCTATTTCCTTTAGACAAAGCCGATGGGAATATTAAATTGTAATTTAATCGATATCGGGTATGGTTTTTGAATTAACCGGCATGCACCTTCTGAACTGATATCTTTCGATTTCACCCATCTGTATATCTGACAATGCAGGTCAGTTCTCGTCTTCGCCTCGCCTTCCACCATTGATCGTCAATACTAACCATTGATCTATAAGATTCAACGGCTCATGTGCATTACTTTGTCTATTCCTTCTTTGACTTGATCTCGTTTGCTATTGATGGAATCTGCGTTAAAACACAGTTCCTCTGCCATACTCTGTTTTCACACACGACACCCATATAACAATAATTCGATTAACATTTGATCGCCATCGATCCTTCTAGTGATCGATGGTCGATCAACACTCCAACAACACATAATAACTCAGAAAGGCATAACTATCCAAATACACGAATTTCACACAACTCACAGATATTTTCATTATATATATACAGACTTCTATTACAACCTAAGGCATTTCAGCCTTAGTCACACTTCCCCCTCTCGACTACATTGAATCTACACTCTGGTTCCACAAATCTCTATCTGTCACTCGATATATCTCTCACCACCTTACACAGACTCTCTTATATAAGAAGTTACAAAAGGGAGGGATCATTTACAATCCATGAATTTCTCCCACAATCGTTCAACAAACCCCTAAATCTCTCTATATGCATACAGGGCAGATTAAATTACATTAAATAAATCTTCTAGAGAATTTAGCCATTCCCTCATTTTAGCCCTATTTTAACAGAATTTGCCTCCTTGTTTGAACGTTTGTCCATGTCTCCTTCTTAGCTTTGGATTCCTCTTTTAATGAAGAGTGCTCGAATTCTCTTGCATCAAGGAATCTCATGGTATTAAAAGGGGATTAATGAATTAACATTTTTTTTTTAATGAAAATGTCTTTCCATGAAGAAAATTATTGGAAGGAAAGTGTGTGTGTGCGTAAAAATGTAAATTGTGGAGTGAACAAGTAATATTAATATTTTCAATATGATCTTCTTATGGGATGCTTCAAATGGTGAAATTTTTAGCATATTTAGGAGAGATCAGGGGGGAGATTTAATCAAAACGCATCTCCATCCAGGTTGGTTGTCAACTCAACAGAAGTCACGTGAATTCAACTTGGGTCTCCACGACTCTCATGGCATCCCATCCAACTATTAAATTCAATGGCTTAGATGACATCTTGTTAATGGAAGAAGGAGATAAATTGAGTGAGAATTAGGGTAACTACCCTAATTAACCCTGTAATTGTGGTTTAATTGTGTTACTATATCAGTTGTGAAATGGGGCTATATAATTTTTCAAACCGTACTATATACAACCCTTTCCTTGATGGGATTCTTGCCAAATTGATAGTAGTTTTACTTAGGTAACCTCCCTTGTTCCACTCAGTTCACTCACCAGGTAATTTCTTCGGGAAAAATCCAATTTCTCCTTCAATGTCTATTAGAGTCTTTCAAATATACAAGCACTAACTTTGAATTACACTCCTACTCTCCTCAATTGATTGTTTGATACGAGGTTACAATTCTGAGATGAGGGCTTTCCCTTATCTGCGGTGTTAATTTTTTCAGGGATTGTAACTTCATTGTAACCACTCTAAGAGGATTACTATGGGAAACATTTTCCAAGTAAATTTTCTTTTCAGAAACCTTAATTCTAGTATTTCCATTTCTCACAAATTTTCTTTTAATTTCTCATAGAGCATATGACAAGAACTAATTATGCCTGGTTTATTTGCGAGAAAGTTACATCTCTCATTCATTTTTTCATAGGTATACTTTGAACCCTAAATGAACTGAACATATTTTCCTTAAATGAATTTTCTCAGTATTAGAACAATTACTAATCCTATTCTAATTTTTTCGCGAGTATGTCTTCTAAGCAAAGAGTTATGTCAAAGCTTACTAGAAGGGTTTTCCAAGGGTTCAATCTTCATTTAACTTTTTGCGATGGTTACAAGTTCTCATTTATCTCTAAAATTTCTTGTCAAGGTTTGGGAATTGCGACAACCTGCAATTTACCTTTGGTGTGTTGTGATGTTTACTTATACACAAGGGTATTTTGATTGACAGTCAAGCCTTATTCTGGTCGTTGGATAATTTCTCTGCATGGAATACTATGAATGAAAATAATAAGGCCACAACACCTTTTTTTTATAAAGACCTTTATTAGAATTCATGGATGGTTGCATGAGGGTTTTCCCTTCAACAAAATTGTAATATATGTACATTATTTTCAATTTTTGAAGCCCCATAAGGACCTTAAGAGGATTACAGAAAGTATTACCAAAGTTACAATCTTAAATTATTTCTTTGTATATAATACACTCTATGAATATTATTTGAGTATTTCTGTTGTAGTCACTTTGTCATTCTTCTACATGGGTCTTTAGTTTCATCCTAAAGGAATAGTTTATATGGAATAAAATATTTCCTTTGATACATGGTGGAACAACAATATTTTTATTTTTATTTACCAATTTACTATGCATTATTTCTAGGAATTTTCATTGTAATAAAGAGTCAAATTTGATCATTCTTGTCTTCTTTCTACCTACACTAATAGTTTATTGAAATACTTCTTCAGAATCTTATTCCTTTATTAGATATATTCATATGTTCATCCTTTTGTTTTTAATGAATGAAAATATTTTTTTCACTTTTAAAGAACTTCTAAATGAAAATAGTTTTCTTTCTTGTTAAGGAAGTAATCAATCACTCTAGTCTCTTTTCTATCACACACACACACATATATATAGTACAAAGGCCAAGTGGACCCTTGTAATGTGGGACTATTACGAGTTCTCTAAGTCCTAACCCCCTCCCTCTTGTTCAGGAATGATTGGGCTAGACTTAAGAACAAAGTATTTTTTCTTTGTAATATGCACATCTAACCTGCACAGCAACCCAAACCCTACCTATTGACGGGCTAAAATGTACCTCCAACAACTAAGGGGGTCTCCCTGGTGTGAAGTCCCAATTAAACCTCATGTCATTTGGGATAGGTGATCCAGGTGGATATTGGTGGCCACCCTCCTATTGCACTTGGACCCTCAACACTGTCTCTTTTAGTTTTTCAGTTTCCTTAATTGTAGCAAATTTACTATTTTTGGTAGCTTTTTGGGCAGTGAACTTCCGAAGCCATTTTGAGGGCCTAAACGGTGCTTTTAGGGAAAACGGAGAGACCGGAAAAGTCCCAAGTAAATATCTAATTGTTTTTTACTTACTCTTTGAGATCTTCGAAGTAGGTTATTATGATAGCCAAATGGAGATCGTATGCCAAAGTTACGACCCTGGGAAATTGATGTACCAATTTACCCAAACAGAGCCCACAACTTTGGCGCTTCATCTCCTAGGGTTAGGTTTTTCAATGTTTAGGGTTTTCCATTATTTCCCAATAATAAATAGGCCTTGGAGCTTTATTGTAACACAGTTGAGAGGCATGTAGCCACCACATCTCTTCTCATAGATAAGCTAGCATCATCTGAGGTAGTCTTATTTCCATTATGTTTGAAAGAATATTTCAGTGTTTGATATTAATGAAATGAAGTGTTATTTTTGTTGCATCTTTGTATTTATGGTTATATCTATAATTTGTTGTGTTCCTCTTTAAATTCGGATCAATAGGAGCCCCATCCGGTATGTGGGCCCTGCTGCCACCATGAATGTTTCCACTCTTGCTATTAAATGAGAAGGTGTCATAGTGGGGACAAGAACGAAATGCCTAGATAGTGAAACAAAATTAGCCCAAGATTGACAAATTATAGAAATAGGTGCAAACAAGTCTCAGTAGCAATAAGAAGAGGTAGACCATGAGAGGGATCAGTAAGCCAAAACCCAATCAGACATACATAAACAAGAATGTGCCAAAAGTTAATTGTAAAATAGTTCACAATAGATCATTGACATGGAAAGAAATAAGTAAAAAAAAAATTGAAAGAAAAACATACATGCAACAACTATGAACCAGTCCATAACATATTGTGTATATGAAAGCACACATACAAATATAGTGAAAATACTAGACAACCAATACAACCACCTTGAGTAAGCATGGGAATCAGTGCCAAATATGAATAACATCTTCTTAATGTTGTTTCAACTTCAAGTATATATCTTGCAATTGTTCAACACCCAATAATGGAACATCGGTTGCTCATACCATTTCCCAATGCAAAACCCTAGTCTCACTACAACTCCACTCTACTAGATATCAAGAGTTGAGTGCCTCTAACTCTCAAGTATAAATCAACTATCTAATCCTAACCTCAACTCAAGTGTTAAAGTCCCAATGTAATGAGGCATGTGGGTACATTTATAGAGACGAGGCGATTTCTCACCTATCGTGACCCTTGACCTCCCCCCATGACTCTTGGACTTCCTCACTGCTCTTTCATGCTTATTATTTATTACATACTAAATTGATCTCATAACCGATGGTATCATGATGAGGGCATTTGCACACTAATAGAAGAGAGAATGTGAGGAGAAAAGAGGATTTTCTTATAAACCTTATGGTTGGTTCTTGAGTGCCTCTTGCATCCAATCATCTTTTGTTTTGTGTTCCTAACATTGTCATCATATTTTAGGAGCTTGAGTGGATCCAGTTTCCATCTCGTTGAAACCCTAGCTCTCTCCACATAGGTTTGCATTCTTTTCCTCCTTCACTCCCTGGATAGCTCTTTCTTGTGTCATGGCATTGTTGAGGTGAGCTGTCCTGCAAGGTATTTCCAAGCTTCCTTAGACTTCTAAAGGGTTTTTAGCTTTCCGTCTTCTGTTCTTTCTCGACTTCAATATCTTGCAATTCATGACAATTCACAATGTTACCAAAGGAGATACATCGAGCTTTGGCATGTCCTCTTGTAGAAGGAATTTTTACTTTAAGAAGTTTGGCGGTGCCTTCATTCTAAATGAAGATCGCTCTAATCCTACGAACACATGATCAATGATTAGAATGTTGGATTAAAACCATTCTTTTAATTAAAGCAAAATTTATATAAAAATTATCTTCTTATGAAATGACTCAACATAATTAATCTTGAGAAAACATAAGGAATTCACATCCCTGTGATAAAGATTCTGATTTTGATATTGAGGTTGATCCACCAATAGTGTGTAATGTCATCGCAGTTTTGTGTTGTCTCTTTTTTTCATCACTCTCTCTAATGTATTGTTTCAAAATACATATATAATATATCTTTTCTTCAGGTAGCCCTTCCGTGTATATCCTTTACATATTGGTTTTTAGGGTATGTCCCATATATACCATCACCTGACACCTTGAAGTTATATTATCCTCCTACAAAACCCTTTTAACGTTGTGGATTTTCACCTCATAACCCTCATCACAATTGGTTTCCCTTTGGTATTTTCTATCCTCTCTCATTAAAAATAATTCCAACGCTCGTGATACAAATTTTAACACATTTGCAAGTTGATGTGAAGACTTTACATGTTGAAAACTTTAGGTTTGCCTAACATTGAATAGACAAATCCACATTATGTGTCCACCTAAAATTGAGCTCCCTATGAAAATTAATTTGCATACGGAGCCCCTATACAGATCGCATATCGCACCTCAGAGGAGGTCGCATTTTCATATCGTGGTGTTGGGGATTATCTCGATCATGTGACCTGAAGGAAGGTTGCATAGTCAGAACAAAGGAATAGTCACACCAGCTATGAGCTTTCATGCCTGTGATTTTGTGACCTAGAAACTTGGGAGAGGTCACATAGTCGCGTTTAACCAAAGGTTTAACCTTCAGTTGATTCTTGAGGTTTCGACTAAGCGGCTTGTGTAGGTTTCCCATCGCATTTGAGGGAAGGTCGCACTTCTGATGGCTTGTGGAGGTTTAACAATGTGACTTTTGCAACCTGTGTTGAAATTTCGACTAGTGAATGGTCCAGTGACAAAGGTGGGGATGCGCACTGGATCCTTGGGCTAATAGTGTGCCACTTTTCGTTACTGAGGTCATAATATCGCAGGTCAAGCAATCACATATGCACAACCACCTCACTCCTTTTTTTTTACAAAGTCTTCATTGCAGAGACTTCATGCTTATGACGATGTACTGTTTCTAAATATCGTGTAATGGTAGGAAGATCCACTATATTTGTATCCATTTTAGCGAGTCAATGACAAACAGATGTGCCATTTTGGTGTTTCTATTCAACATGCAACCCTTCTGAATATTCATAGCCTCAATGTCACTTGAATCATGGCTTTGAAATTTTGACTCCTAGTGTTGCACCCCATTTGTATGATGTGATGCGATTTGGTGACCTGATGGTAGGGATTACGACTTACAAATATCGAATAGTCGCAAAACTTGGAAGTTTGTGAGTACTACTAGTTCCCTAAATCACAATCATGTGACCTTATGACTTGTCTTGTTCTGTACCTTCTCTTAGTGGAGGTCGTGTGGTCGCATTTGAGCAAAGGTCACACTTCGAGTTGCTTCCTTGAGGGCTTGAAGTGTAACTTAGTGATTGGTGATGGTGGGGTTGTTAGGCCCCATGCGTATTTCACCAAGGATGCAACTCTGAGCATTTGTCAGTGACCTTGGAGTGTTTTAAATGTAACCATCCTTAAAATTTGGTTGTTCTCCCATCTAAGCATACATGGACAGTTGTAACCTTCTTTATCGCTTATCCAGTCCACACTGGTTTTACAACATTGAAGATATGTAATTTTTATGCCAATATATGGTGTGTCGAGTGTTGGAAATAATACTGAGAGGGGGGGTGAATCAGTATTATCAGATTAATCAAACTTTTCAAATGCTCAGAAACATATACGCTACTTCAGTTAAGTGAACCAGCGTGTACACGCTACTGTGACGAAGTAAAACAGCGTATAAGAAGAAAACTCACAATTTAGTTAGCTTATTCTTCAATTAAGTGCATCAGGACATTATTCACCACATTAACAGTAAACATGTGCAGTATAACAGAACAGATAAAAAGCCACACACATGAACACCAAGATATAAGGTGGAAACCCAATGTGGGTGAAAACCACCTGCTGCAAGTTGTCTCTATCTTTCTTTAATATGAAACTTCAGTTTACAATCTTTTGTACTGGTGCAGCCTTATACCAGTACGCAGGCTACAACCTGCAGAAGGCTACAACCTTCTCTCGTTCTCCAAACTTCCTTGGAAGGGAGCTCCAACCCCCTTTGCTCTTGTACTAGCCAAGATACTAGTACGTAGGTGCTGACCTACAATCTTCCTTCTTTCAGATATCACTTTTCATACATTTTCAGACTTGGATATTCCTGAAGCACAACATTACAATCTGAAGACCACAAATCATTCAATTTCCACAACAGATCATTGAAGCATAAAACAACCAAACTTTGAATCACTGATCCACTGAACCCTGTCAATCACCAGTTACCAGAACACAGAGCAGACTACAGAACTCTGCAATAACAGTCAGACCCCACTGTAAACCCAAAATCAAGCTTTAAAAGATATACGCTACTTCAATGAGCAAAACCCGCGTATACACGCGCTTTTACCGAAGCCAACCTGCGTACAGATCTAAAAATAAACTTTCTCAATTTGCAGCTGTACCAGACATTAGTTAGATCCAAAACGTAACATTGCGACGATATGCAGATCTAGAAATACGCATAATCAACCATATCATGATAGTGCATTTCAAACCATTAGATCCCGATCTATCCTTAGATCTAGTCTTCCATCAACCGATGTGATCTCTCCTTGGCTTAGATCAAGCAACCCAGAACCTGCATATCAGATCTCTTTCTCTCTTAGATATTCAAGCCTTGTCGAAAGATGATTTTGCTTAATGATCTTCTTCTCCTTATATAGCCTTAGGCCTTTCTCAATACCAAGAGCCAAAACCATAGTAACACAATACCATCAACTTTAAAACTAGGGATCGACACGCCCGTCGAGACATAATGGTCCGAAATCATAGGCACAACTTCCAAGGACTAACCACCATGAACCAAAGGAACCTTTCCACATACACGCGCTTTCTCTGAATCGAACTAGCGTGTACACGCGACTTGGGCTTAACGAAACGGCGTGTATGAGCTTCCTTGGCATGTTGTACTGAGATCTGTCTTCTGATTAAGTTGCCATCACCTGTACCAACCTCTGAGCACCTGTACCATCCTCTGAGTGAGTTGCCATCAAGGACAACACTTGAATCATAATGCCAACAATCTCCCCCTTTGGACTTGATGGCAACCATCACACCAAGTCATTCTCCCCCTTTGACATCAAGGGCAAAGGGCTGTGCTCCCCCTGAGGACATGCTGATATCTCTGTTTGGCTGTGCTGACTTGTGCTCCCCCTGACCGAAGGCCAGATCTGCAAAAGATGTTCTTCAACAAGAACCAAGACTTATACACCATAAGGGACCTTCATATCACAAAAAGACTCAATACATACATCCATACTCCCTACCAAGAGGGGACATAACAGAAACAACCAATTATATTACAGCATTCATCCCAGGCATAGTGGGGAAACCAACAAAGGCCGTTACATGACCTTGATACCATAAAAGAGATATGACAAGAGAGATACATGACATAGAGACAACAGATCTAGACCAAGACTTAGGAAAGGCACCAGCAGCATCTGATAAACATCTTGTTAGATCAGCAACCAGAATTTCTTTCTGAGCTCCTTCTCCTGAAACCAACAACCAAAACATCTGAATGCCAACAATGCTTTATGAGACTTTCAAGCTGCTCCCCCTGAACCTGTGCCTGTTGCACTCCCTGAAACTGTGCCTGAAGAATTCTGACATTCCCATTGCTGTTCAGAACTTCAGAGTTTTCCCTTGCTGTTCAGAACTTCATATACGCGGTTTATCCTGTATAAAACTGCGTATGTACGCGGATATTCTTTCTGCAACAAGCGTCCAGCATACACGCGACTTACCCGGCATGAATACGCGTATATCCCTTCCGTAACCTGCGTATACCAACTTTTTGTAGAACAAACAAACTTCAACAACAGGATGAAGCATCAACTACTCCCAGCTTTTGTCTGAGATATTCAAAAGTTTCCCTGGGCAGTGGTTTTGTGAGAATATCAGCAACTTGCTCCTTAGAAGGAACATACTCCAACTTGACCTTCTGCTCAAGCACTTGTTCCCGAAGAAAATGGTACTTGATTGGTATGTGCTTGGTCTTTGAGTGCATGACAGGATTCTTTGAAATGCTGATTGCACTTGTATTATCACATAAGATAGAGACAGGTGGAGTGCAAGTGATTTGAAGGTCCTGCAAGGTCTGCATCATCCAAAGAAGTTGTGTGCAACAAGATGCTGCAGCCACATATTCTGCTTCAGCTGTAGATAAGGCAATCGAACTTTGTTTCTTGCTGAACCAAGATACTAATCTGGAACCCATGAAGAAAGCACCTCCACTTGTGCTTTTCCTATCATCCACACTTCCAGCCCAATCTGCATCTGTGTAAGCATGAAGAGTGAGATCAGTATTTCTAGGATACCATAAGCCATAGTTTTGGGTCCCTTGAAGATATTTGAAGATTCTTTTGACTGCCTGAAGATGAGTTTCCTTTGGGTTGGCTTGAAATCTTCCAACCATTCCTACTGCATGTGTAATATCTGGTCGAGTACCTGTCAAATAAAGCAAACTCCCAATCATGGATCTATAAGTGGGTTGGTGAACTGCTGCTGATTCATCATTTGCACTGAGGCTGCATCCTGTAACCATGGGTGTACATACTGGCTTTGACTCTTCCATGCCATACTTCTTCAAGATCTGCTTGAGGTATTTGGTTTGAGACAAGAAGATACCTCCTTCATTTTGTTGGATTTGCAATCCAAGAAAATATGTCAATTCTCCAAGAAGTGACATTTCGAATTCTTTCTGCATAACCAAGGCAAAGTTTTGACTCATGGTCTCTTCATTGCTGCCAAAAATAATATCATCTACATAAACAACAAGGATTAGCAATTTGTTATTTTCAACTTTTATATAGAGATTGCTATCTGCTGATCCTTTTGAAAAGCCTTGTTGGTGAAGATATTTGTCCAACCGATAGTACCAAGCCCTTGGAGCTTGTTTGAGCCCATAGAGTGCCTTTTTCAATCTGCATACAAGGTTTGGATCATTTCCAAGAATGAACCCATCTGGCTGCTCAATATATACTTCTTCTTCTAAGTCTCCATTTAGGAAGGCTGATTTCACGTCCATTTGAAATACCTTGAAGTTTTGAAAGCTTGAGAGAGCAAGGAACATTCGGATGGCCTCTAGTCTTGCCACAGGAGCAAAGGTCTCTTCAAAATCTATTCCTTCTTGCTGTGCATACCCTTTACAAACAAGTCTGGCCTTGTTTCTAATTACTTCTCCATTTTCATTTAACTTATTCTTGAAGACCCATTTTGTTCCTATTACATTCTTATCTTTTGGTCTAGGAACTAATTCCCAAGTGTTGTTCCTTTCGATTTGCTCAAGTTCTTCATCCATTGCTTTGACCCAACATTCATCTTTGCATGCTTCTTTCACATTTTGTGGTTCAATGGAGGAGAGTAGAGCCAAGTAGCTTGAAGCTTCTGCAAGTGTCCTTCTTGTTTGTACTCCTGCTTCTTTCTGCCCCACAATCTGAGTTTCTGGATGATTCTTTTGGACATATCTGGATGGAGTCTTCTCTTCTATTCTTGTCTGCTCCTCTAGTTCTTCTTGAGATTCTTCTTCTTCTTGAGGTTCTTCTTCTTCATCATTTCGCCTTTGAGAGTAACCTTCATCTTCTTCAATGTCTTCATGATGAACTTGCCTAGGAATATATCCCTTCTCATCAACCACTATATCAATACTGTCAACAATTCTGCCAAGTCTTTTATTGTAGCACTTGTATGCTTTGCTATGTGGAGAATAACCAAGAAGAATGCCCTCATCTGCTCTAGGTTCAAGTTTGCCAAGTTGCTCATCAGTATTCTTAATATAACATTTGCTCCCAAAGATTTTGAAATGCTTCACGGAAGGAGTTTTACCACTCCAAAGCTCATGAGGTGTTTGAGTGCTGTTTACTCGGACATTTGTTTTGTTAAGAATGATAACAGCAGCATGTGCAGCTTCACCCCAGAAGGTTGCAGGAGTACCTGATTCATCGAGCATAGCACGAGCCATTTGTTGGATAGTTCTGTTCATTCTTTCCACAACCCCATTTTGCTGAGGAGTTCTAGCTGTAGAGAATTCTCTTCTTATCCCATGTTTATCGCAGAAATCGAAAAATTCATTTGATGTGAACTCCCCACCTCTGTCAGATCTGAGGCACTTAATTTTGTGTCCTGATTCATTTTCAGCCAACGCTTTGAAGGATTTGAATTTTTCGAATGCTTCATCTTTGTGCTTCATAAGCCCTAACCAAACAAACCTTGAGAAATCATCAATGAATAATATCAGATATTCTTCTCCTCGAGGTGTCCTTTTCCTAAATGGACCACATACATCTGTATGGACTAGCTCAAGAGGCAAGCTAGCTGATCCTTCCTTTTCTGGAAAGTTAGTTCTGGTTTGCTTTCCAAACTGACAAGATTTGCATATAGTGTTGTCTGGAATTTTGATATCTGGAAGATCGCGAACTGCCTGATATTTGCATGCTTTTCTTATTTGTGAGAAGCTTAGATGTCCCAACCTTCGATGCCATAGCCAGTGCTCTTCATCCTTGCTAAGATAGCATTGTTGTTGTCCTTCTTCAAATATGTACAGATTATTTGGAGTTCTTTTGCCTTTGAGAACTGTTTTACCTGTATCAAGATCACGAACAAGACATCCATTCGATCTGAAAATAACCTCGGTTTTTTGATCACACATCTGACTGACACTTAGAAGATTATGCTTCAATCCATCAACATACAAAACATTTCCAGCCTTGACCTTTTCTTTCAAAGGAGCAATACCTTTTCCTTTTATAGTTGCAGGAGTATCATTTCCAAAAGAAACTTTCTTTCCCTTTTCTAAAGTAGAATAAGATTCAAGTTTTTCTTTATCACCTGTCATATGTTTCGAGCATCCACTGTCAATGTACCATAGATTTTCCTGTCCTTCTGCATAAAACGCTATCCCACATCTTTCTGTCTGAGGTTCTTTTATTCTCCATTTTTTGGTGCTCGTGGCTTGTTCCTTTTTCTCCTGAAACCTGCTCCTGCATTCAGATTCTTTATGACCAAAATTATTGCAAATAGAACATTCAACTTCATTTTCAAGAACCGAAAAGTTGTTATAGGTCCTCTTTGTAATCCCTGTCATACTTCTTTGTTTTTGAGCTTCCCTAGTCATGATTGTTTTATATGCAACACATTGAGCTGCTTTGTGACCAAAGTTATGGCAAGAAAAGCATTGTCCATTGAAGAAGCTTCTGCGGTTATTGAATCTACCAGCCAACTGATTGTAATTTCTATTTTCATCTATTCTTGTGCCAAACTGAGAAGATTTTACCTGTGGTTGGTTGTAGCTTTTGTTCACCCTTAAGAAGGAATGTCCCTGATAGTTTCTGTTTGTAATTCGTCCCTGCTTTACCTGATTATCTTCATTGTTCTTCTGCTCATTTCTTCTTGCTGCATCAAGATAACTCTTTGAGGTGGATGCTTGAGAGGTTTCTCCATTATAGCCCAAACCTGTCTTGTTTAGAGGAGACCGCTGCACATTGATAATCTCATCCAAAGTTTCAGATCCTTTGACAAACTTAAGATTAATAGCTTTTGTTTTCTCAATTTCTTTTCTGAGACCAACAATTTCACCTTCTAGTTTTTCAAGGTGTTTTTCCTTTTCATCAATTTGGAATTGCAAAGTATCAATGATCACACTCTTTTCTTCTATGCATCTCTTGAGTCTAGTGATTTCATTATAGAGATTATCCACATCTACAGCATCCTCATAATCATCATCTTCAAATGCCATTAATAGCTTATATTTATTACCTTGTTCATCTTCATCACTGTTTGATAAGCCATCACTATCTTCATGGGTGTAGTAGCTTTTCTTATTTGCACTTTGTTTCTTATTCCATCTAGCAGGTTCTTTTCCTTTATCCTTATTAGGACATTTTGCAGCATAATGACCTACTCTTCCACAAGCAAAGCATTTGAAAGGTAGCTTACCTCTGAACCTTCCAGCACCCCTTTGAAGATTTCTGACAAAATTTGATTCTTCTTCCTCTTCTTCTGGAACATGGCTTGCTTCATAGTAATCTTCTTTTCTTGATGCCTTAAAAGCAGCTTCCCTTCTGTCTGATGGACCTCCCTTTCTCATTTCATAAGCAGTTAGAATTCCATGTAGCTGAGACATAGTGAGAACTTTGAGATTTTCCTTTTCTTCTATTGCAGATACTTTGGATTCAAACTTGGGGGATAATGATCTTAGAATCTTTTGAACTACTATAGTCTCTTTTATTTCTTCACCCAAATTTTTCATACAATTAACAATCTCATCTACCCGAAGAAAATAATTAGCCACACTTTCATCATTATACATCTTGAGGGTCTCATATTGAATCCTGAGAGTTTGAAGTTTAGCTTGCTTTACCTGTTCATCTCCTTCATAGCTAGTGATCATTTTGTCCCATATCTCTTTTGCTGATTTGAAGTGCATGACCTTCATGAATTCTGTTTGAGATATACTTCCTAATAGAGTACTGACTGCTTTTGCATTTGTTTCATATGCCTTTTTCTCAGCTGGATCTGTAGGAGTAGCTGAAGGAAAAGCATAGCCTATTTCTACAATGTCCCAAACTTCTGTACCAAGAGATTGAAGATATGCAGTAACTCTTACCTTCCAATAATTGAAATTTGTTCCATCAAAAACCGGTGGCCTGATTGATGCTTCTTTCTCGTAATTGCTCATGATGAATGATCTTCCTTCAAGCGATCAAGCTTCTCTGAAGGACCTGCTCTGATACCAATTGTTGGAAATAATACTGAGAGGGGGGGTGAATCAGTATTATCAGATTAATCAAACTTTTCAAATGCTCAGAAACATATACGCTACTTCAGTTAAGTGAACCAGCGTGTACACGCTACTGTGACGAAGTAAAACAGCGTATAAGAAGAAAACTCACAATTTAGTTAGCTTATTCTTCAATTAAGTGCATCAGGACATTATTCACCACATTAACAGTAAACATGTGCAGTATAACAGAACAGATAAAAAGCCACACACATGAACACCAAGATATAAGGTGGAAACCCAATGTGGGTGAAAACCACCTGCTGCAAGTTGTCTCTATCTTTCTTTAATATGAAACTTCAGTTTACAATCTTTTGTACTGGTGCAGCCTTATACCAGTACGCAGGCTACAACCTGCAGAAGGCTACAACCTTCTCTCGTTCTCCAAACTTCCTTGGAAGGGAGCTCCAACCCCCTTTGCTCTTGTACTAGCCAAGATACTAGTACGTAGGTGCTGACCTACAATCTTCCTTCTTTCAGATATCACTTTTCATACATTTTCAGACTTGGATATTCCTGAAGCACAACATTACAATCTGAAGACCACAAATCATTCAATTTCCACAACAGATCATTGAAGCATAAAACAACCAAACTTTGAATCACTGATCCACTGAACCCTGTCAATCACCAGTTACCAGAACACAGAGCAGACTACAGAACTCTGCAATAACAGTCAGACCCCACTGTAAACCCAAAATCAAGCTTTAAAAGATATACGCTACTTCAATGAGCAAAACCCGCGTATACACGCGCTTTTACCGAAGCCAACCTGCGTACAGATCTAAAAATAAACTTTCTCAATTTGCAGCTGTACCAGACATTAGTTAGATCCAAAACGTAACATTGCGACGATATGCAGATCTAGAAATACGCATAATCAACCATATCATGATAGTGCATTTCAAACCATTAGATCCCGATCTATCCTTAGATCTAGTCTTCCATCAACCGATGTGATCTCTCCTTGGCTTAGATCAAGCAACCCAGAACCTGCATATCAGATCTCTTTCTCTCTTAGATATTCAAGCCTTGTCGAAAGATGATTTTGCTTAATGATCTTCTTCTCCTTATATAGCCTTAGGCCTTTCTCAATACCAAGAGCCAAAACCATAGTAACACAATACCATCAACTTTAAAACTAGGGATCGACACGCCCGTCGAGACATAATGGTCCGAAATCATAGGCACAACTTCCAAGGACTAACCACCATGAACCAAAGGAACCTTTCCACATACACGCGCTTTCTCTGAATCGAACTAGCGTGTACACGCGACTTGGGCTTAACGAAATGGCGTGTATGAGCTTCCTTGGCATGCTGTACTGAGATCTGTCTTCTGATTAAGTTGCCATCACCTGTACCAACCTCTGAGCACCTGTACCATCCTCTGAGTGAGTTGCCATCAAGGACAACACTTTAATCATAATGCCAACAATCTCCCCCTTTGGACTTGATGGCAACCATCACACCAAGTCATTCTCCCCCTTTGACATCAAGGGCAAAGGGCTGTGCTCCCCCTGAGGACATGCTGATATCTCTGTTTGGCTGTGCTGACTTGTGCTCCCCCTGACCGAAGGCCAGATCTGCAAAAGATGTTCTTCAACAAGAACCAAGACTTATACACCATAAGGGACCTTCATATCACAAAAAGACTCAATACATACATCCATACTCCCTACCAAGAGGGGACATAACAGAAACAACCAATTATATTACAGCATTCATCCCAGGCATAGTGGGGAAACCAACAAAGGCCGTTACATGACCTTGATACCATAAAAGAGATATGACAAGAGAGATACATGACATAGAGACAACAGATCTAGACCAAGACTTAGGAAAGGCACCAGCAGCATCTGATAAACATCTTGTTAGATCAGCAACCAGAATTTCTTTCTGAGCTTATCGTGCATCCATCTACCCCACCTCTAGTTTACTGCCATTAACATAGTGGTGCAAGTTAACCTTTATGTAGTGTTGAGGTGTCTCTATGAATGATTGATCTGGGTATGCTCGTAACACGCAACCTCTATACACAACCCTTTCAGTGTAATATAGAGGTATTGTGATTACCACACAAATCCCTACGACAGCTCTTTTATACCTCCAAATGATAAAAATACGACCATAACTTTGACATGGGTTACCTATTCTTTGTCCTTGGTTCTTAATGGAATCCTTCGTCAAGAAACATTGATAGGTACGCCTTTAATCAATCCAAAATCACTCTGTTTAGAATTTTTGAGGGTGCCTTTGAAGTTACCTATCCATGTGTATGCATGCCACGTATGTTCTTTGAGAAGTGCCACTTTAATGTGGCGCTAATGTATGTGAGGCCTTAAATGTGATTTTCATCACGTTATCCTTTGACATAGATAAAATGTGAACTGAATTGAAAAGAAAGAGATGTAGCTCTCAGGTGTGGCCTACACCTGGGGACTACACTCACAGAACTTGAGAGATCACTCTCGTCCACTCTATTCATCCATCAATCAAAGATTACATCATTAAATACAATACTAGGAAATAGGAAGTTGCACCCAAATCCCATAACTATAGGAACTAATCCTAAACTAGGGAGAAAGTTACAACAACGTAACTATTTTCTCCATTAATATCAAAATAATATTAATTATTCTCAACTCCCCCCTTAATGGAGAAAGGATTCTCCTGGACTCCTAGCATCTTTCTAAACAATTCAAATTTCACTCGTGCAAGAGGCTTTGTAAAAATATCAGCCACAATTGTCACAAGTTTTACAATATTCAACAGAAATTTCTTTTGACTGTATTTTCTCTCTAACAAAATGGAACTGAGTGTCTATATGTTTGGTGTTTTTGTGAAACACTGGATTGTATGCTAATTTGATGGTGCTCTGGTTGTCGCTTTTGATAGAAGTGGGTTTCTTCTATTCTTTTCCTGCATCTTTGAGAAGTCTCCTCAACCAGATCGCTTCACATGTTGCTGCACACAATGCTTGATACTCAGCTTCACATGACGACAAAGCTACAGTACTCTGTTTCTTGCTGCTCCATGCTATGACCTCGGAACCTATGTTGAATGCATAACCTGTGATGGACCTCCGATCATCCAGGTTACCTGTCCAGTCTGAGTCTGAAAAACCTGCTAGAATAACATCAGATACATCAGTGTATAAAATACCAAAATCAACAGTACCACAAATATACCTCAACACGCTTTTTGCTATTGTCCAGTGACTTTCACGCGGTTTCGACATGAATTGGCTCAACACACTAACTGAGTATGCCAAGTCAGGTATGGTTGTTGTAAGATATATCAGGCTGCCAACCAGCTGTCTGTACATTGTGGCATCTACCTTCTTAGTGCCATCGTCACTGCTTAATTTCAGATTTTGCTACAAAGGTGTCGCTGCTGATCTACACCGATCCATCCCAAACGTTTCCAATAGATTTCTATCATACTTCCCTTAGGTAAGAAAAGTTTGCCCAGTATCTCTGAATACTTCTAATCCCAGACAATAGTTAAGGCTTCCGAGATTTTTCATCTCAAAGACTTGTGCCATGAGCCTTTTGATTCCTCTGATTAAGTCATCTACATTTCCTGTTAGAATCATATCATCCACATATAGAGAAATCAAAATAATCTGCCCCTAATCATTGTACTTGGTATACAAATTTGGGTCATTTAAGCTTCTATGGAAACCATGCTCTATAAAGAAAGAATCAACCTTTTCATACCAAGACCTGGGAGCTTGCTTTAATCCATATAAAGCCTTTTTCAATCTACAAACAAGTTGTTCCTGCCCCTGCTTTACAAATCCTTCTGGCTGTACTAAGTAAATTTCTTCTTTTAAATCACCATTTAAAAATGCAGATTTAACATCTAGTTGGTGTAATTCCCAATTACATTTAGTAGCTAAAGCAATAAGTAATCTGATTGTATTTAGCTTTGCTACAGGTGAAAAAGTATCATCAAAATCAATACCTTCCTGCTGTGAGTATCCTTTTGCAACCAACCTAGCTTTTAACTTATCTATACTTCCATCTGCATTAATTTTGTGTTTAAACAGCCATTTACTTCCTATAGGTGTTTTGTTTTTAGGTAGCTCTACTAATTCCCAAGTATTATTTCTAAGAATTGATTCCATCTCCTCATTCATTGCAGCTCTCCATTCCTCAAATTGACTAGCTTCTTTATAATTAGAGGGCTCTATAATGTTCAAAAACTTTGACATCAACGCATAGTTTCTCAACTTCAATGGTAATTGAGTCTTCCTACCTGACCTCCTTGGTAGGGGACTTACCTCAAATTTTTTTTCCTCTGCAATAACTAGGCCTGCTTTTTCACCTTCTTGTTGTTCTTCTTCATTCTCTTCTTTCTGCTCCTGATCCTGCTCCCTTTCATGCTCGCTGCTTTCCTCCAACAGCAATGGAATGTGCCAATCATCTCCAACATCAGCTTTCCTTTCTTGTACCTGTTCATGAAAGACTACATCTCTACTTGCAAATGTCTTACGAGACTCAGGATTGAACAGTTTGTATGCTTTAAACTTTGTACCATAACCAACAAGGATACATTTCACTGCCTTAGGGTCTAGTTTCTTTCTATCAGCTTTGGGTACATGTGCAAATGCCTTTGACCCAAAGACTCTTAAATGGTTTACTGCTGGTTTAAATCCATATAAGGCTTCAAAAGGGGTTTTGAAGCCAAGAAACCTAGTAGGACTTCTATTTTTCAAATATAAGGCAGTATTTATCGCTTCTGCCCAAAAAATATTAGATAGACCTTTACCTTGCAGCATGCTCCTTGCGCACTCTACCAAGGTTCTATTTTTACGCTCTGCAACTCCGTTTTGCTGTGGTGTGTGCGGTACTGTATACTGTTGAACAATCCCGTGAGATTTGCAGTATTTCATGAATTCCTTTGATTTGTATTCTCCTCCTTGATCAGATCGGAGAATTTTAATACTCTTTCCAAACTGTTTTTCCACCAGGGTTTTGAAATCTACAAAACATTGGAAAGTCTGACTTTTCTTGTTTAAAAAATAAACCCATGAATACCTAGTGCAGTCATCAGTAAACAACAAAAAATAGTATGCTCCCCCTAGCGACCTTGTCTGCATGGGACCACATACATCAGTGTGCACTAGCTCTAATATTTTTGTTTGCCTCCTCCTATCATGCACAGGGAACTGTTCTCTGTGCATCTTTCCTAAGGCACAACCATCACAATTTAACTGAATGTTACGAAAGATGGGGAGACCTTCGACCATACCTTTCTTTTGTAACAACATGAGATCCTGCATATTCAGATGACCAAACCTCTGATGCCAGAGGATTTCAGCTGTCGACTTTCCTGCAACCATGGCTTGCTTTAATATACTTTTTGCATCCAGTCTGTATAGGCTTCCAACTCGCATGCCTGTTGCAACAATTTCATTCCTGCAATCCTTTATCACACAGTGAGTCTTGAAGAATTCGACATGCATATCTTGATCAACCATCATGGATACAGATATCAGGTTTTTCTTTATTCCAAGTACATATAAAACATTTGAAAGGTGACTAATCTTTCCATTTGGTAACTTAACTGAAATTACCCCATGACCTTTAATCTGATATCCAATATCATCTCCTAGATATATTTTTGATCCATTTATAATTTCTTCAAGACTATCAAAAAATTCCTTATTACCTGTCATGTGAGAGGATGCTCCGGAATCGACATACCAGATGTCATCTTCATTCGATGCTGAAAGGGCACAGTCGACTGTGAACAGTCGAAATTCATAACTGAAGTCTTCTTCTTCAACAAAATATCCTCTGTGTTTTGGATTTACCTGTCTCCTCCTTGCCTCATCAGCCTGCTTCTTATAATAACAATCTCTCTGTATATGACCCTTCTTTCCACAATAAAAGCATTTCTTTTCAGAATGATTTGCAAGAATACCTTTATGACAATGATGTTTATGTGTTGTTCCTCCTTTCTGGACTAATTGCTACTGTGACTGCTTCCCTTTAGATAGTCGTCGTTTTGCCATCAGCGCAAGATCGTCACTTTGGGGGTTCAGACTCAGGTTCTGCCGTCGCTCTTCCTCTTGCTGCAAGATCGTAGTGAGATCATCAAACGTGGGTGTTTTCTCCCTTGCCGAGACTCCAGTGATGAAGGTTTGGAAATCATCACGCATCCCATTCATTGTAATTGCAACAAGATCTTCATCAGCCACCGCCACTCCTATGGCCCCCAATCCGTCTTTAACATCCTTAATTCGCACGACAAATGCAGTAGCAGACTCCCTTTCGTCCATCCTCATTGAAAATAGCTTGCTTTTCAGAGCCAAAACTCTGTTTGCATTCTGGGTCTCATACAAACTTTTGATTTTCGTCCAAATCTCTGCGGACGTTTTACAGTCTCTGATGTGCGCAATGACATTGTCTTTCACAGACATCTTCAACAAGACTTTGGCCTTGTTTTCTCGTTTTTCCCAGTCTTCCTTCTGTGTGGTTGCAATCGGCTTCTGCTCATCGCCTGTCACTATAGTCCAAGCATTCGCACCTTCGAGCAGGGTCTGGATCTTAAACTTCCAATTCGTGAAGTTAGACCCGTTGAGTTTACCAGATTCGTTAAGGTAAGATTCCATCGTATTACTCATTGTGAATCTACTTAACAACAACAAAAATAATACATGTCATATGGATTTGTCATCTCTGTCACTGATCTACAGTGTCTGGCACTCCCGCTCCAATGAGCAACTTCGGCGTTTTCAACACAGCCGAAACAATGATCTGATCACAATTGATCCGATCCACCTCTCCCAGATTGATCTGCCACTTCGCCGATCCTGCTCTCCTGCAGATCACCAAACGAAGTCGAGGTTTCCTGCAGATCTCCTCTGGCGCTTTCCCGATCTGTCTCTCCTGGACGGATCTGTAACTCTGTCGATCTGCACCGTTTGCAAACCGCCAAACAAAGTTCACACTATCACAGATCCCCTTGGCGCTACCCCGAGTGAAAAATTGGCGCTAATTAAAAATCGGTGTAAGTATCTTAATTGACACGACTTTCCCGGTAAAATCCCACGCTAATCGGGTTTTTTGGCGCTTTGGTGTGATTTATCCCTTAAAATCCGCGCTAATCGGGCTTCTGGCGCGACTGTCAGCGCAAAATCCGCGCTAATCGGCCTTTCCACTCGTAAGAGAAAAAAATTTCTGAGTCTGAGCCAGGTGTTCTGCAGTGCACCTGCTCAATTGAGCACACAGCTCTCGTGTACACACAGCCACAAAGGCACTTCAAGCCACACAGGCTATTCCAGCCACACAGGCAATTCCGCCACACAGGTGACAAAAGATCACGCTCACTCAATCTGAGCTCTGATACCAAGATAAAATGTGAACTGAATTGAAAAGAAAGAGATGTAGCTCTCAGGTGTGGCCTACACCTGGGGACTACACTCACAGAACTTGAGAGATCACTCTCGTCCACTCTATTCATCCATCAATCAAAGATTACATCATTAAATACAATACTAGGAAATAGGAAGTTGCACCCAAATCCCATAACTATAGGAACTAATCCTAAACTAGGGAGAAAGTTACAACAACGTAACTATTTTCTCCATTAATATAAAAATAATATTAATTATTCTCAACTGACATTTCATTGGATATGTACACATAACAAACCTCCATTCCAATATAACGTTGATGTATGCCTCCCCATGCGTTTTTTGATGAGACAAGACTGAAATTGGTTGTTGAAAGGCCCTTTAGCTTGTATTTAGAATCATGAAATGATACCATGCTTTGGAAATAACTTCAAGAGACTTGACTAGTTTCATTTCAGGGTATTGTTAGTGTAGATACCGCATCGATTTATGTGTATACATGCTCACTCCATTTAATGCCCCATTTAATTCCCTTCATCATGATATAAGCCACCATCTTTATGTTAAGGGATTATTCAATGCTATTGTTGCAAATCTATATGGCATCTTCAACTAATTTCCTGAAAAGAAGATGGAATGAAAACAAGTTAGCTTACAATATTGGTATTTTCATGTGAGAGCATGAAAGCCAATTATTTTCCCATGAGAGCATGAAAGCAAAAAAAAATAATGAAAAATAATTTATTCAAGGAGTATGAACCATAAACAACCCAAATTAAGATGTTATGGGTGGCATGGGTTGAGCAATTCATGCTTTAAATTCTCTTTTTGAGACCAATTCTAAACTAGGTATTAATGGAACTACCAATCGCGAGTGACTTTAATATTTGTGTATCCCATGGGGATGATGCATTTATAGAGAAAGTTCCTTAAAGCACTAGTGAAAATGCATTATAAGGGGTGAGAATGTTTTAGTTATGTCATCCTAGGGTTTCAAGGGTACAAGGGGAAGACAACATTATTAAGACCCTAATGCACATGCTGAGATGGGGTAAAATAACCATGAATCCAGAAATGATTCTTCCCATGATGCCGAACAATTCCGATGAGAATGTGCCCTCTCTTTTAGAAATTTAGGGTTTCTCCCAAACCCTAATATGGGAAACATAATGAAAGCCAACTTGAAGACCTATATGCCCACGCATAGTGCCTTCACCAATTTGTGATGTAAACTATAGAAAGATGAGTTTTGAGGCCACAAGGGGACTTTCAATGCATCTTTGAAATAACAAAACTCGAAACCCTAATGTAATCATGAGGTGAGTATCTGAGACAACACATGATGTGGGGATTCAATGTTTGAAGCATGAGTGGGCACATAAACAAGGACTGATAAGAAGGGTCATGGGGAGAGTAACCAATTGAAGACCTTATCAAAACCCTAATAGCTTGGGGTGAGTAGAGGAGGACCCAAAATTTTGGATATCCTCAAAAATTTTGGGGTGTTGTTGTAGCACCTAGAACACGACCCTATTGTTAAATATAGATACATGTATCTATATACATATTTATAGTTCTTTTCTCTGTCCATAATTTTTAAGATAGTTTTTAGTGCCAAGACATCTACATTCAGTGATTTCTCTCTTTAATAACTGATTTTTAACCCCTTGTTCTATATTTAAATTTTACTATAAACTTTTCACTCAGGAAACCTTATCATGGTTTTCTCATTATCCTTTTTCTACTTTTGGTAACCTGAAGGACTTTTGTCGTAGTACTTATGCATATTTTTCTATACCTACAATAACATAGTTAGCCAACAATAACATAATTTATAATACCATACATTTAAGTTGAATAACAATAAAAAATTGATGATAAAATATTTGTCTACTCTTGATTGCAAAATTTTGATATTCTCATTTGTATTATTTTCTACCTCAGTTAAATTTATACTTATCTAAATCCTTTTAGGAATAGGCTAAAGGTTTTTGCTTTCTTCCCAACTTTGAACCAACTATCTTTCAAGTTCCCCCTAAGCTCCACAACTAGCTATCAAGAAAATTAAGCATGTAAAGCTTTGTTTAAGATGCCTTTGCTAAACCCATTAGCAATGTCTTGCTAATCTTGTGGGTTCCTAACCATTATCTCTCCCACTAGTTTATTTTTAAAATATATTGTCTTTATCTCCCACAATTATTTTCACATAACTCACCACATGACATTTATTTCCAATAAATAAAAACCAAAACCAAAACCAAAAATAAAAATAAAAACCAAAACCAAAAATAAAAAAAACAAAAATTAATTAATTATATTTGTTTAAAATATAGTCGACAAAAAAATTATATTTCTAAGTTAATATAGTTAGCATCATGAATAATTCCTTAATAGCGGCACTCACATGGATCTAACCTTGTATCTTGCTTGCAGCAACCCTTTGACACAATGGTTGGATCCACAAAAACTTCACCCTACAAAGCTTTATTAACAAATTACGGTGGTTATTCCTTCTCTTGACAACAATGGGATGGAGCTAAGGCTATCCCTATGTGGAACCTTCAAACCCCAATACCAAACAAAAAATTAAATCAGCTTGATGGATCTGACATGGATCTACCCTTGTATCTTGCTTGCAGCAACCCTTTGACACAATGGTTGGATCCACAAAAACTTCACCCTACAAAGCTTTATTAACAAATTACAGTGGTTATTCCTTCTCTTGAAAACAACGGGATGGAGCTAAGGCTATCCCTATGCGGAACCTTCGAACCCCAATACCAAGCAAAAAAAGTAAATCAATTTGATGGATCTTGATATGATATCATGTAAAAATTAAGAGGCAAAAACATGAATGAAAACAATGCAAAACACATTGAAACATAGCTTCCTTTTCTCATTCTTAAATAGCATTAGTTTTTATAATGTATGGAGAAATTTCTATAATTATCAAGTATTATGAAATTCTAAAAATATCTAAAGTTAACTAACTCTAAAAAAAAAATTACTTTTTTACTTTAAGCAACATGAAACCAATAACTCACTTTAATTAAGAGAGATTACTGTACCTTAACAGCTCCTAGTATTTGTGCTATAAACATGTTGAGATAATGAAAAGTTTCTCTTAGTGAAGTTCATTAAAAAAATATCCTAAATCTAAATAGGTCGTGCACAATGTTGATGTCTCCATTATTTATGTCTTAAAGTTTCATGGCCATCATTGTGATATTATTATCATTGTTCTTTTCATCATGTCAAAGTGCATTTATTTTGTAATGTTGGATCTCAATACATATGGTAATATGTTGTAACTCTTCAAATAATTTTGAGGGTTAATGAACTCATACTCACTAGAATATATCATTGATCAAAGACATATACTATCCATTTATTCCATAAAAAAAATATCTCCTTTCATTAACAACATTGATATGCTTTGTGGTCCTCCCTCATACCACTTTCCATAGACTTTGTGGTGCATATTTCTTTACAAACCAACCCAAAATTGTTACATTTGTGTGGGCAACAATTTTTTTAGGTTCGTAAAAAAAACTAGAAACACTTTTGAAATAATTCATCATATACAACTTTCTATCATGCATTCACAAGGGTTTAGGGCTTCATTGCATGGTTTCCAAGCATGCCAATATTTTACACTACTTTTACTTTCTAGCATGAGAAATTACCTTTACTTCCTAGGGTAGGGGATTTAATATGTAATAAAACATAATATAGTATTATGTCTTTGCATAATAATTTTCCAATTTTTACCATAATATTATGTTTTGCATATTATTTTTTTACATCACATCTTCATATTAGATATGAGGTTTGGGGTGGGAGAATTTAATATTCAAAACATAATATTATATTATTTTTTACATACCATATCAGCTCCCCCTACACCCATCTTAATATTATATTTTATGTATTAAAGTTCTCTAACTTTGTTGGGGAAAATAATTCCAACCACTACTTGTCTACTAGGAGTCACAAACTGTTTGACTTCGGTTCAGTTAGTTGAGTTCTAGTTCAATTTGCTTCATTCATTAATTATTCCTTGTCTCCTACGTAATATATTTAACTGTTACTAAGTAATGTGAATAGGAAGTATGCTCCATTTCTATTTTGAGCTCATTCTTATTTGTCTTCTTCCTCTCAATCCTTGTCATGGTATCATAGCACAAGTTTGCATAAGACTCCTTGAAAGAAGCATTTAAAATTATGTGTGTTCACAGAAGCAGAGAAGAGGATGAGAGCTCGAAGATCATAAAAAAGTAACAACCTAGGAGAAACGAAGTGATGTGCATGAAGGGCTAACCATCACAACCTAGAAGCACGAAAACGTGTGACCATCATAACCAAGAAGCCAAATAGAGTATGACAGCATCACAACCCAAAACAAGAGAAAGTGTGATATTATAGCATGACACTTCAAGCACAGGAAAATTCCTGACCTATTGTAAGTCTTTGCAACAACAAATATGACACCAAAAAGTCAACAATTCTTAGTAAAGGTCACATATTTTTCAATAAGAGGCACAAGTCTATTTTAAACTAAATCGAGGACCATTAATTTTTTACTCTTCCAAAAGTGGTTGAATTTTTTTTAGAATATTCAAAGTTTTAAAAAGGGTCTATTAAAAAATGGGCACATTTATCCTATTCATTGGGAGCATTGTTGAAATTTTAAAGACCTTTGACCTTATGAAATCTATTATATGAAAGGCTTTGTGAATTTTTTTGAAGTTTCTCCTTGAATTCCTTTATAAAAGGAAACATAAATTTGTGTGGTGGATTTTATTATTAATTTCTCATTAAAGTATTGGAAGATACAACTTATCACAAGTTAAAAGTAAAGTGTTTCATCCCACCACTAATTTTGATAAAGATTTGAAGGTGAATCCATTTGGGATTCTCAGCCACCATAAATGTGTAAGGGAGTTTTTGTAGAATATGAAATGGCCCTCATTAAGCCAACTGATAAGTCAACATAACTATGAAGAAAATACATATAAAAGAAAATGAAACAAATAAAACACAGTTATTGTGTCACACGAACCTGCTGTAAATGTCATATATTATTAAACCATTAACTAAATTCTTGTATAGTAAAATTATTACTAATATGATTATCAATCAACTCTGAAACAAATCTACTCACACTGCCAATCTTCTAGCACTCTTCTAATTTTGAGCACTGACCTCCCTAATAATTTGCTGCACAGAGAACACAAAATCCGCTGACTAATTTTTCAGCAATTTACATAAAAAAAATTAATAAGTATTCCCTACACTTCCCCTTAATGATTAATGAGGATTTACTATCTTATCTCGTAGTGCTAAAAATTGATTTTTTGCAACTACTTTGGTGAGGATATCTGCTAGCTGATTCTGAGTATTTATATGCTTCAATTCAATATCCTTCTTCTACACCAAATCTCTAATGAAGTGGTATTTCATGTAAAAATGATTTGTCCTGCCATGATGAACGATATTCTTTGCTAACTTGATGGCACTTACATTATCACAATAAATCACTGTAGGCTGAATTTGTTTTTCTCCAATTTCTTCCAAAAATTTTCTGATCCAAAGAGCTTGTGTACCTGCAGAGGTAACTACAACATACTCCGCCTTTGTGGATGAGAGGGAAACAATGCTTCATTTTTTTGAGCTCCATGTAATCAAACCAGAACCAAAAGAGAAATAATTTCTAGATGTGGACTTACGGTCATCAAGACTACCTCCCCAATCTGAATCACTAAATCCAATAAGATTGAACTTTTCAGAAGCGTAGTAATGAATACCAAAATTTAGAGTGCCTTTCACATACCTTAAAATCCTCTTGGCTGCCTTCATATGCATTTCAGATGGATATGTCATATACCTTGAAACAAGTGAAACTGAAAATGTAATATCAGGCCTTGTGTGGGTTAGAAATATCAAGCTCCCCACAATACTTCTGTAAGTTTTCTCATCAACTAAATCAGCACCATCATCTCTACATAACACCTCTCCATGAGCACTTGGAGTAGGGGATGGATTAAAATCAATCATATCAAATTCATTTAGCATATCATGTGCATAATTTGTCTAACAAATGAAAATCTCATCTTTACTTTGATAAACCTCCATTCCTAGAAAATATTTCATGATGCCTAGATCTTTCATATCAAATTCATTCATCATAGCAACTTTGAATTTATCATTCATCTTAGAACTACTACCCATATACAATAGATCATCGGCATACAAACTTATGATTAGAATATCAATACCTTCTTGTTTGTAGTAAAGGGTAGGATCACTCTTACTTCTCTGGAAGCCATTTTCCTAAAAGTATCCATCAATCCTTGCATACCACGCTCTTGTTGCTTGCTTGAGACCATATAAAGCCTTCTTCAACTTGTATACATTATTCTCCTTTCCTTCCGCTTCATAACCTTGTGGCTGCTCCACATATACTTTGTCTTCTAAGTACCCATTCAAGAAGGAACTTTTCACATCCATATGATGTATGCTCCACTTTTTCTAAGCTACTAATGAATTCAACATTCTAATGGTCTCCTGTCTTCCTACCGGTGCAAATGTCTCTTCATAATCAATTCCATAATTCTGTGTGAATCCTTTAGCAACTAATATTGCTTTGTGTCTTTCAACACTCCCATCACTGTTAAATTTAGTCTTATAGACCCATTTGGTGCCAATATTTTTCTTGTCATGTGGAAGGTCTGTCAACTTCCAAGTGTCATTCCTTTGAATGGAATCCATGTCTTCTTGAATGGCTTGCATCCAAACCTCATTAGTACGTGGATCTTCAAAACATGATGGTTCAAAATCAGCTTTGGCTAATAAAGAAAAATTGACTATCTCACCTATTGGGCTTTCTTCATGTGCTTGATTTGCAATCCTCTGATAAATATCACTCAATCTTCTTACCTTCCTTATAGAACTTGGAGAAGAAGTTTGACTTGAACTTGATGTTGAAGAAATTGATGAAGGGCTGCTTGGTGGAGTTAACCCACTAGTTACAAAAACATTAGTTGGTTGCTCATGATCAATATCAACAATTATATCATCATTCAAAACATATTTTGTCTTCTGAATATGGCCTTTTTGATGACCATAAACTCCCCCTTCATAAAAAATTACATCTCTTGAGACAATAAGCTTGTTATTTAGAGGACTATACAATTTATAAGCCTTTCTTGTCTCACTATACCCAATAAAAATACATAACTCACTCTTTGCATCTAACTTTTTTCTTTTTTTATCAAGCACATGCACATAAGCCAAACAACCAAAAACTTTGAAATGATTAACATTAGGCCTTTTTCCCTACCAAGCTTCATAAGGAGTCATCTTTTTCAGTGCACTGGTGGGGCTACGGTTGAGGATGTACATGGTTGTAGCAACTGCATCTCCCTAATAATAATTGATCATCCCCTTAGTTTGTAACATGCATCTTTCCCTTTCAACCACAGTATGATTCTTTCTTTCATCTATGCCATTCCATTCAGGTGTGTATATCGTACTATGCTGCCTCCGGATGCCATTCATATCACAATAATTTTGGAAAGCTTTTGAGCAGAATTCTCCTCCACGGTCAGTTCGCAAACATTTGATCTTGCACCCTTTCTCATTTTCTACAAGGCTTTGAACTTCTTGAATGTATCGAGGATTTCACTTTTGACTGTCAAAAAATATACCCAACGATTTTGTGAGTAATCATCAATAAAAGTGACGAAATATGATGACTTACCCAAACTCTTTGTTTGCATAGGACCACATATGTTTGAATGAACAAGCTGAAGTGGGAGATCAGCCCTCCATGCAGTGCCCTATGGAAACCTTTCCCTTGCAGGCTTTCCTTTAGCACATCATTCACAAACTTCCTTATGCTCTTCTACCTTGGGAAAACCATAAACTAATGCATGTGAGGTTAGAAACTTCAAACTGTGAAAATTTAAATGCCCATACCTGAGATGCCATAACCAACTTGAATCCTCGTAAGCCATATTTGCAAGATTGTTGCTATGTTCATCAAACATCAATGGAAACATCCTATTTCTTGTCATAGGCCCAACAATGATCACTATATTTCCCTTATTCTTATCATAGATAATACATGTCTTATTTTCAAAGACTACTTTATAATTTTTCTCACATAGCTGCCCAACCCTCAACAAATTATGCTTCAATTGTGGAGTATAATAAATGTCATGAATACTCTTTATACCTTCTTTTGTTTGGACCTCCATAGCTTGTTTAGCAACAACCTCCAATGATTTATCGTCACCAAGCTGGATCTTGGATTTGAAACTTCCATCCTTTGCTGAAAACAACTTCTCATTCCTTGTCATATGGTTAGAGCATCCAAACTCTAGGTACCAAACATCTTTACTAGTATTTTCACCTTTGGCATAAGATAATGTCAGGCCAGGGTAACTCCAGAATAAGCAGAAGAAAAACTGATATATTATTTCATTAGAGAACTATTGTTTATATACAAGAAGGAGATGGAACAGTTCATCTTCTTCATGACTATTCACGTTCCAGTTCACCCATCCGTTGAGGATTAGGTGTCAACATTCCCCCCCTTAATCTGAAGGGATGTTGGTGAGTCCAAGCATCGTTCTGAATCTTTCAAGCTTTTCTCTTCCAAGCACTTTGGTGAAGATGTCTGCAATTTGCTCGTTTGTGGAACAATGACGGAGATGGATTGTTTTGGCCTCAACATGATGTCGAATCAGATGATATTTAGTATTGATGTGCTTAGTACGATCATGGAACTTTGGGTTCTTGGCCAACTTTATTGCAGAGGTGTTATCAATCATGAGTGGAGTTGATTGTATTTGTTTTACCTGCAAATCTTCAAGAATTTTCCTGAGCCACACAATTTCTTTCGTTGCTTCAGCTGCTGCCACGTATTTTGCTTCTGTTGTGGAATCTGCTGGTACTGATTGTTTGCGTGATCTCCAAGAGACAGCTCCTGATCCAAGACTCATAGCATATCCTGAAGTAGATACCCCAGTTTCTTTGTCTCCATCGAAGTCTGAATCAGAGTATCCAATCAAGTTGAATTCGTCCACCTATTTATACTTGATTCCAAGGTCTTGAGTTCCCTTCAAGTACCTTAGAACTCTTTTTGCAACAGACCAATGTCCCTCACAAGGCTTTTGCATAAACCTGGAGAGGATTCCAACAGCAAATGAAATGTTTGGTCTGGTAGTAGTGAGGTAGATGAGACTTCCTACAAGCTGTCTATACTTTGTTGCATCCTCAAATTCTTTTCCTTCAATAGATGTGAGCTTCAAGTTTTGTTCCATTGGAGTAGAAAGAGGATTGCACTCTGTCATGCCAAATCTGTTTAACAAATCTCCAATGTATTTCTTTTGAGAAAGAAATATGGATTTTGGATGTTGGGTTACTTCAATGCCAAGATAGTAATGAACATAGCCCAAATCAGTCATTTCAAAAAAATTTCCTAATTCTTTCTTTATGGATGCAATATAGCTTTCATTGTTCCATGTCATTAAAAGATCATCTACATATACCACAAGATATACAACTGTTTTGCCAACTTTCTTGACAAATAAAGTTGCATCATCAAGATCAAAATGTTTGAAGTTGAGTTTCAGAAGATGCTAAGTTAGTTTTTCATACCATGCTCGTGGTGCTTGTTTGAGGCCATACAAGGACTTCACAAGTTTGCATACTTTTTGTTCATGTCCTCTCACAGCAAATCCTTCAGGCTGGGACATAAAAACATTCTCTTTTAGATCTCCATTCAAGAATGCAGTTTTTACATCCATTTGATGGACTTTCCAACCGTTTTGAGCAGCTAGAGCAAAGAGTGTTCGGATGGTGGCCCATTTTTCTGTGGGGGCAAAAGTTTCCTCATAATCGACCCCTTCCTTCTGTGCAAAACCTTTTGCCACAAGCCTAGCTTTGTGCTTGTCAAGTGAGCCATCAACTTTGTACTTGTTCTTGTAGACCCACTTGCAGCCAATTGGTTTGGTTCCAAATGGAGGATCAACCAGCTTCCAAGTGCCATTCTTTATGAGGGCATCATACTCCTTCTGCATCGCTTCTTTTCATTCATCATGAGAAGCAGCTTCTTTGAAGGAAGTTGGTTCAAAATCTGTAGACAAGTTCAATTCACAATCATAAGTAACATCCATATCAACAGGTGAATTAGAGTTATCTACATCACCTCCATCTTGTCGGTTTGTATTTCTGGTTCCTGTTTTTCCAATTTCATCAGGATGAACACTTTCAAGTGTCTTTGTCAGCCACTTTGGGGGACCTTTCTAAGATGGTCTAGGCTGTTCTGTTGATTGAGTTGGGACTGAATCAAGATTGAGTCTCCCAATTCTATCAATTACATCACTTAAAGCATCATCCGTTGTTGGAGTTTCATGCAGGGGAGATTGTTCTTCAGAAGAAGATTCCACATGTTGTTCTAGTATAGGAATCCCCCCTTCAAGATGTGGAATCTGATTATCAAATTCTTGAAATGATTTCGTTTTTGCGAATCTATCCAAGCGATCAAGTTGCCGCTCAACAACACTGTCAGATTTGGATGATTCAAGAAAAATGACATCTCTAGATACAACAAACTTTTTATTTACTTCATCATAGAGATGGTATGCTTTAGAGGTGTTTGAATACCCTAGGAAGATACACTTACGACTTCTAGCACCAAGTTTGTTTCTATGTACCTTTGGTATTAAAGCATAACAGGTGGAACCAAAAATCCTGAGATGTTTTACCGAAGGAACATGTCCATACCACAATTCATAAGGAGTCTTGTTTCTTATAGCACTATCTGGACATCTATTCTTTATATATGCAGCACATAGAACAGCATCAGCCCAAAACATTATCTTTACATTTTTGAAGAAAAGCATGTATCGTACCATATTCAAGATTGTTCTATTCATTCTTTCTGCTACACCATTCTGTTGGGGATTATAAGGTACAGTTGTTTGATGTTTGATCCCATGTTGGCGAAGATAGTTTTCAAATTCATTTGATGTATACTCTTTTCCATTATCAGTGCGAATAGACCCAATATGAGATTGTGCATCATTTTCAATCCACTTATGAAAATTCTTGAATGTTTGAAAAGCATCAGATTTGTTCTTCAATAAATAAACCCAACACATTCTGGTGTAATCATCAATAAATGTCATGATATATTTATTTCCATTTGCAGAAGGAACGGGCATTGGACCACATAAATCTGAATGAATGAGTTCAAGCTTCCTATGTGCTCTTGAATGTGAATCATGAAAAGACTGTTTGCTATGCTTTCCTAGAATGCAAGCATCACATTGCTTATGTTTTCTAGGAATGGTAGGCAAACCAGCAACACCATTTTCTTCAACAAGCGGAGACTATCATAGTTTAAATGTCCAAATATAGCATGCCATAATAAACTTGACGGAAGTGTACCTTCTTCATGATGAGAAATATATGAGAAATGTTGTGCATGAGCAAAGGTTCCTTGCAGTTTAAGAAGTCTTTCTTCTTCTATACCCCTCATGACAAGTGAGTGGTCAGATGCCTTTCTTACCTCAAGCTTGCCATCAAACATATGAATGGAGTGACCTTGCTGGCGGATGTGGACCAGGGACAACAAGTTTCTTTTGAGCTGTGGGAGATATAGAACATGATCCAGAAGAAAGTCTAGAAGACCAGGCAGTTTAAGCCTGATTGTGCCAAGCCCTGATGGCTTGATTTTTGACTGATCTGCAAAGTATACTGCTCCATCAACATTGTCAGTGAAATCTTCAAAAAAACCTTTCCTATGAGTCATATGACAGGTTGCTCCTGAATCAAGCAACCAATCATTTTTCGAAGAAGCAAGTGAAGCATTAAACAAATCTTCATTTACTCCAATGTTACATTGTGCCTCAATATAGTGAGCGGATTCAGGTGCTTTACCTTTGTCTGTGTCATCAGTTTTACCTTTCTGCTGGTTTCTTCTCTGCTCAATTTTGTCCCATGGTAGCTTGCATGTAGAAGCATCATGTGATCCATTTCGTTTGCAGCGAATGCAATGCAGATCTGCCTTTTCTCCTTGAGAATGTCTGCCCCCCCTGCCTCTGAAGTATCTTCCTCTTCCTCTTCGTCCACCTCTTCCTCTTGTAGAATCTTGAGCAGGATGCTTTTCTTTATGAGCAAGGCAAACAGTCTCTTCAGAAGATTCAGGGATTGTCTTCTTTCCAATGGCTTTCTCTCTTTCAGCAAACTTTTTCACAAGAGAGTCAAAGGTTATATCTTTAAGATTTCCATTTGCTTATAATGACTCAAGATAATTGGAGTAGGTAGGATAGAGTGCTTTGAGAAAGGCAATAAGAGAGATATCTAGCTCAACCTTAGTGGATTTAATATCATGCATTATAGACTTTATTTCAGATGCAAGAGCAAGAGGATCATTATTTTTCAGTTCAAGAGTGAAGAGTTTAATCATGAGCTGAACAACTTCAAGTGCAGAATGTGTATCATAGAGTTCTTTCAGCTTTTGTAAAGCTTCAAAGGTAGTGGAATAGGATGAAATATGACGACTTACTTCTTCATTTACAGATTCTGTGATTAATGCATAGGCTTTGCTGTTCTTGTTTTCCCAAATGACAAGTTCTTTATCTGATGTAGGCTGCACATGGTCTTTGTCTTCTTCTCTGACACACACTCCTTTCCACAACTCATTGTAGATGAGGGTGTGTTTTACCATCTGAGACCATTCAGAATAGTTCTCCTTGCCAGTGAGAACTATTCCAACCATAGAGATGATTGAATGCATTCTGTAAAAAAAATGTCTCTGCTGATAAAAAAAAACTTATGTTGATAAAAAAACTTCTGCTGATATACAGTGAAGTAGTATTCAAAAAGGCAACAGATTTCAAATACTTTTATATCCTGTTTCTTCAAATCCCTCCGAGGATACTGTATCCACTATATTTCATATCTACAAACTCAGTTTATAACTCATTCAAATGAAGACCATAATATATATATATATATACTGGTTAATATAACCACAGCGCACATATATATATATATATATATATATATATATATATATATAAAGATATATATACAGGATTCAACAGTGAAATAATTTTTTTTTTACTGCTAAACTCGATACCTCAATGATTAGCCAAGAGAAGTGAACTACCTCAGCATGACGTTAATATTAACAGAAAACAATGGCTCTCGTATGTCGGAAAGGAAAAAATCCCCCCTCGATATGCTGATAGCTTAATGAATACGGCAAAGCCACAGAAACGCTAGTCAAATAAACCAACACAGAGCACCATTTAAGAAAGCATAAGAACTTGGCAAAGAGGAGCACGGTTCATCAGCAAAGAGGAGCACGGTTTATCAGCAAAAAAACAACGCATCAAAATCACATTATCTTAGCAAAGAGGAGCACGTTTTAAACTTTCATTGTTTCAGCACATTGCGTCTCATGCAAGATGCATTGGTATGAGATCATTTCATAACCAAGTCGCAAATCTCATAACAATCCTTTTGATAGAAGGGCTATACTGATTGCAAACATACGCTTCAGATGTAATATTAGATTGGAAAAAGGGTCTTTGCTTGTAACAAGTGCTACATCAAAAATTGTTTCCCAATGTCTGTGCTACGCACTTGTCTTCTTGCTCTACACCGTAAAACAACTATTGCCACGCAGCATGGAACCTTCAGATTGTTTAATCGATCTCATGAAGACATCATTTATGTAAACTTAAATGAGGTTTTATTCTCCCTTTAATCAGAAACGAAACCAAAGTCAGCCTCAAAGACAATATTTGTGTAAAATACTTAAGCCAGAGAGCAGTCAAAACGATTGCAGGGACAATGGATTGGAGATGAGATTTCTAGTATAGTGTTTCAATACCTCCTGTTGTGTCTTCCATAGCAGCCGAAGCTCAACAGGTACACTTCTTGTGTTATATCGAAAAGCAGCTCGTAAAGCTCCAGCATCTACTCGGGGCTTCCGTATTCAGTGCTTCTGTATTCAGTGCTTCCGTATTCAGGGTGAAATTCCAGAGAGCAGATTATGTCAGGACAGAGGCAGCGCTGGTGCGCCAGAGAGCGTTATGTCAGGACAGAAAAACGTTCAGGCAGAGGCGCCAGGCAAACGTTCAGGCAGAGACGTTATGGCCAGAGGAGTTACAAGGAATCTGGGACCTGCGCTCTGATACCATGTCAGGCCAGGGTAACTCCAGAATAAGCAGAAGAAAAATTGATATATTATTTCATTAGAGAACTATTGTTTATATACAAGAAGGAGATGGAACAGTTCATCTTCTTGATGACTGTTCATGTTCCAGTTCACCCATCCGTTGAGTATTAGGTGTCAACAGATAAAAATAAATGATCTGGAGGATACTCACCACTTAGCATTTTTACCTTCTTTCAATCTGCATTCTCTTTCAAAGTGGCCATACCTGTTACAATAGTAACATTGAACATTTATCTTATCAAATCTACCTCTACCTCTTCCTCTAAAACTACCTCTTCCACTTGAGCCAACTCTTCCTTTACCTCTTGAATAATTTTGGCTTTGCCATTTACCTTGACCTTGCTTTCTTTTGGTACTGTTGTTGCTTTCATCTTCACTCTTTGTAATTTGTAATTTAGAGGAAAAATATTTCTCTACACCTTCAAAAGTGTCCTTCAATCTTTGTTCATGAAACATCAAAGATCCAACCAATTGATAAAACTATAGTTTTGTCAAATCCTTACTTTCTTCCATGATTTTGGCAAGATGATTCCATCTATGTGTTAAAGATCTCAATACTTTTTTAATTAAAACTTCATTATTTACAGTTTCTCCAAGTGTAGCCATTTTATTGACCACATCTTTGACTCTCACACAATAGTCACTCACACTTTCAGCTTCTTGCGTCTTCAAATTCTCGAACTCTCGCTTCAATGTCTGAAGCTTGAGCACCTTAACTTGATCACTACCTTGGTAAGTTTCTTGTAGAGTCTCCTAGGCATCTTTGGCAGTTTTTGCTCCTGATATTCTTGTAAATAAGCTCCTATCAAGAGCTATCTGAATGTGAAACAAAGCTTGAGCATTTTTTATCCTTGCTTCCTTTCTTATTGTTCTTTCATTGGTTGTAAGGGCATTCCAATCAGATAGCTCCTCATAACCTGATTCACCAATCTCCCACAAATATTTTCCAATCAAAACGGTTAGCATCTTAATGCACCAATAATCATAATCGTTCCCATCAAATTCTGGAATTGGTATCTGGTTAGAATTCGACATGATTAACTTTGGCGAAATTCCAACAATAAAAATTTAACCCAAAACAATTTTACCTGCTCCGATACCACTTGTAGAATATGAAATGGCCCTCTTTAAGCCAACTGATAAGCCAACATAACTATGAAGAAAAATAAATATATATAAAAACAAATTAAAAAATAAAACACAACTACTGTGTGAGCTCAAAACTGGTGTAAATCTCATATATTATTAAACCATTAACTACATTCTTATATAGTAAAATTAATACTAATATGATAATCAATCAACTCTTAAACAAATATACTGACACTACCAATCTTCTAGCACTCTTCTAATTTTGAGCACTGACCTCCCTAATAATTTGTTGCAGAGAGAACACAAAATCTGCTGACTAATTTGTGAGCAATTTACATAACAAAATTAAGAATTATTCCCAACAGTTTCGCTAGCCACCACTGTGAGTGAAAACCATGGTTGTCAAAGACACAGTTGAAAATCGAGTTTATCTAGTCTGTAATCTAAATTCATTGAGAGAATTTGTAGACCCATGTTTTTTATAAAACTTGAGCAGCAGAGAAGCCACTGCAGAGACGTAACTATGAGCCACGCGTTTTCATTACAGACAACCATTATTTTTGCAGGTCAACTTTCTTGTTGAGCCACCATCATCCAGCTATGAGAAAAGCCACGAGGGTGAGAAATTCAAAGAAATAACAAGAGTTGTTTGAGACCTATTTGAAAGATCTGAAAACCAAAAGGAAAAAGAATGCCTTGGCATCAAAATGCATAAAGGAATGAGATAAGTACAACATGCTTCCCCTCATTATAGATGAAAACACAAAAAATTAGGCTTGGGATATCCTTTAGAGGATTTTTGGTGTAAGGGGGAGTAATCAAGTTGAAAATTAAGGTGGATCTATAGCAACAAATCTATAGGCATATGACGAGTTTGGTGAATCCCACTTGAAAATGGTTGACAATGATGATGGTGTGTTACCAACAGTAGTGAAAGAGCACATAAATTCTCGTGAATCCCAGTATACTCAACCACAAGTGGATGATGATTATGAAGAAATTGTAGAAGAAGAAGAGAAAGAGCACATAAATGTTCATGAATCCCATTATGCTCAGCCACAAGTGGACAATGATTGTGAAGAATTTTCAGAAGCAGCAGAGAAAGAGCACATAGATGCTCATGAATCACACTATGCTCAAGCACAAGTGTACAATGATTATGAATCATTTACAAAAGAAATAAAGAAAGAGCATATATATGTTTGTGAATCCTACTTGTGGACGATGATTCAGCGAATCGAGCAATAGATTTTTCTAAAGAAAGTGAAGATGTCATTATAGTAGTAAATGAATTGGTGGATCCAACAATTAAAATTTTTGATGTTAACATTGATGAAGAACAATTAACTAGTTATGAATGTTGCACATGATGCAACAGAAATATATGTTTAATATGTTGTTATTTTGTGAGAGAATCCCACCCGTTTCTTGAAGCCAAGTAGAAGAAAACATGTTTGTAGCACTAGAGTTTGGTAAATAAGTGGAGATTAATACAACACCAAAGGTAGAGAAGATAGAGAAAGAGGAGAAAGCTCTAATTGTATATCAGAAAGAACAAAATCAATATGTTTCTACAAATGTTTTTAAACTTAACATTGATTTTGAGTGTGCAAGAAAACAGGACGATTGAATTCTAGCTATAGTAAAAGGAGATCATGAATAAGATGACATGGAAAAAGCAAAAAAAATGAAGAATAATTAAAGTTCCTTGTAGCATAGATTAAAACACCCTGTGTTGATGAAGTCTACATAGAAGTTGTAGCAATGAATGTTGAAGATAGCATGGAAGGTGTAAAAAATGAAAAAGCTAATGAAATTTGTATGTATTGGAGTCCTAAATAATAAAATTTTATTATGGACTTATATTGCAAAAAATTGATGATCAAAAGATTGTTGATGAAGAGCACAAGTTAGAAGATGACATGTTGAAGTAGTCTACATACAAGCAAATTTTTGAAGAAGTATGAAGAATTAGAGGACATGAATGGACAGTAAGAAATATTTTTCTATATTAAAACAATGTAAGCATCACACCAACAAATGAATAAACTGAAATTTGAATCCTACAACAAAAGGAAAAAGTTGAAGCAATTGAGAGGATACAAGATCTAGAAGAAAAAAAAAACTAGCCTAAGATCTTCTGTCAAAGTTTCTTTGATTCACTGTAAGCCTATAGCAAACATATTACTTTCAATTTTTGTGGTTGTAGTTAAGGTGGAGTGTTGGACAAAATAATTACAACCACGACTTCTTATCTATTTGGTGTCATGGCAAGTTTGAGTTATGTTAAGTTAGTTGAGTTCTAATTCAGTTCACTTTAGTTATTCATTACTTCTTGTCTCCTATGTAATTTCTTTAACTTTTACTAAGTAATGTGAATAGGAAATTCACCCCACCTTTATTTTCAAGCTCATTCTTATTTTGAACGTCTGGAACAGGCGACCGGAGTAGGGTGCGCTGTGCACGGTGGAACCGTGTGAAGAGTTGGTCGGGCGGACAGGCGACCCGAGTTGGGCACGCTGTGCACGAGCTGAACGAAATGGTGAACGGGCGAAGGGCAACTCGCGGTTGGGTGTGCCGGGCGATGGGAAGAAACGAAGTTTGGTGTGTGGTTTGGTGAAACAAGGTCTGACTCGTGCGGAGGACTCGTGCAGAGGGCGCTCGGGTGTGGCGACACGGTTACGACGAGGCACGCCCGAGTTGGGAAAATGGCACGATCATGTGACGAGGTGAACAAAGGGCTGGTGCAGAGGCGCCGACGAGCTGGGCAACCGAGTTTGCCGAAAGTTGAAAATTGGTTAAGTGTAAATTTGGGGTTTCCCAAGATTTAACTTGTACTTATAAAAGAAGATTATATATATATTGATTCAGTTAGACTCATATTGCAGGGAGTTACCCTTCTCTTTATACTGTTGTGCATTTCTCTTGTATAATGCTGTTGATGATGAATATGTATGGGTTTTCATTTGTATAAAGAACAAAGATAATACTTGGTAACGAAAAATAAACTAAGTATGAATGTTAGGCGTAGTATTGGTGAAAATAAAACGGTTGGTAGGTTATAGTGCGGTTGGAAGATTACCGCCAGTGTAAGGACGTGACATGCACAATGTTGACATCTCCATTAGTTGTGTCAAAGTTTTGTTGGCAGCACTCTGACAATAATATCATTTTTATTCTCATCATTTCAAAGTGCATTTAGTTTGAAAATTTGGATCGCAATGCAGAAGTCTTATCGAATATTTGTGGTGGCTAATGCACTCAATGTGTCAAAGTTTTATTGGCAGCACTCTGACAGTAATATCATTTTTCTTCTCATCATTTCAAAGTGCATTTAGTTTGAAAATTTGGATCGCAATGCAGAAGTCTTATCGAATATTTGTGGTGGCTAATGCACTCACACGCAGTAGAATATATCCTTGAACAAAGACATAAAATATCGGTTTATTCTCTAAATTTGTTGTATCTCGATTGATCAATGGCACTGATATGTTTTGTCATATTACTTAATACTCCACAAATTTGGTAGTGCTCATTTGTTATGTTTTTTCATATTACTTAATACTCTACAAACTTTGTGCTCATTTGTTATGTTTTGTTATATTACTTAATATTCCATAAACTTTGTAGTGCTTATTTGTTTCTGGTCATTGGGTGGGCAATCATTGATTAATTTGGTATATTTAGATTGATGTCATATTAGTTGGTTTTAAATTTTTTTAGTAAATAATACTTTCATGTGATGAATCCTAAAAATATTTAAAAAAAATAAACATTGAATAAATATAATCAAAAGTTTCATTAAAAAAAACAAAAACAAAAAAAAATTAAATATATATACATTAGACATTACATTTTTAGATGTGCAATTTTTTTTTCAAATTTTACATTATAAAGCTTGCAATTGCACTTATAAAGATTTTATCCCTATAATCCTTAATAGATCCAAGATTAAAATAAATCTAGACCTGTATATAAATTCATCTCTAAACTTAATTAAAAAGATATATGTTATTGTTAGCTTTAAAATACCTTAATGTAACTAGGATATGTGTGATATATTTTGAGATTTGAGATAAGACAAAAAAAAATTATAAATAAGAAATTATTATGACAAACGAAAATGAGATTATAATAAATAAAGATAAACTTAATTACAAGAGATGGCTAAATATTCAGGAAAAAAATAAGCAACTTAAATTTTAATTAAAAAATATATATATTTTATGTAATTCAAATCTAAACTTCATTAAAAGATACCTGTTATTTTCATAGATATGATTTAAGAGTCAGTGAATACTTCTACACTAGATGAAAACCCTAGTTCAAAAGCCCACTTCTATTATAGTGAACTACAATTTACACCAAGGAAATTGCACTATAAAAGAAGGGAATGGCATCTTGACTAAGAATGTGAGAGCTGTAAGCAATAAGTATGAATAGTGGATGTAGTTATACAAGACAGTGTGTAAAAGGTCCCCTTCAAAGATTGCATATAGTGACAATTAATGTTGAAATCGTAATTTCAACGCAGCGGCAACATCGCCAGAATCCGTTCAGCATACACGCCTGGAACTTCTCGGACCAGCTTTCCGATGAAGGAATAATCCGGCAAGGAGCTCCGAGAAAATATGGAGCTGACACGTGGTTTACCACTGACGTAACGCAACGTAAGTTTCTCGGGAGGTATTGTTCAGTCACATGATGTCTTCCGATATTGTTGTCAGTCGTCCGATGGGGCTCTTCATCCTCCACCGTCGATCTCCGAAGCTGCATACGACCCGCATCAAATCAATTTTTTGCGTAAAGTAAAAGTCAAGTTTTGGTTGACCGCCGAGAATGGAGGAGTTAATGTTTTTAATGCTTTACGTAATTTTTTGGTGGCCCTCTTAAATGGTTATGGGCACATACGTTATATATATTTTTTTATATATGCTATGTAAGCGAGTGTGTGGTAAGGTGTTGTAAGAGGGAGGAAGGAGCAATGTAAAATGCGCTCTGTATTTTTGTTTTGTTTGGCACATGGGTTGTAATGCTTTTGTGTGGGGCATCGTAAAGCGTTGGTGCAGCGAAAAATTAAGGGTGAAGCACATCTCGTGCGAAAAGAATCAAGAATGTTTTTTTGTTATAAAAATGCACAGTAGTGCATAAGAAATGCTGCTCATTTTGAAAATGTATGCACAGCAGCTATCTGTAAATAAACGAGTGGAGCGCATATGTTCTAGTGTTTTTATGCAGTTGAATATATTGTAAAAATGAAGCAGGAGCCAAAGCCAAGGAAATGCACAGCAGTGCATGAAGAGAAGAAAAAGAGAGGAGCGCATGTGTGTTAAGTAAGTTTTTTTTATGTATTGAACTTGCATTGAAATGCAAAAGAAAAGAGCGCTCAGGTATTTTCTGAGATTGTGAATGTAATATAAAGTTTACTGTATGTGTAAAATATTTTTACAGCAGTATGTGTAAAAATAGTTTTACACCAGCAAACGTAAAAATGGGTTTTACTGCAGTAAACCCAGCACAGTAATTTCTCAGGTGAAAACAGAGTTTTGATGGGTGAAAGTAATTTTGGTGAATCCCTCTCAACAAAGAGGAAGACATATGTATCAGGCTTTATATTTTAATGAATGGAAATGATTTTATGGCTGTGTAATACTCTGTTCAGTCAATTTTTATTAAAAGGCTTCCCTGTGCAAAAGGTCCTGTGAACAGTGGAAACAGAGCATTGCCTCTGTGGTGTTAATGTTTGTTTGGTTTTGGTATTTTCTCCCTTCAAAAATTTCCAACAGTGGTATCAGAGCTAGTCCAGGCTCTTTGAAGACTCAAAGAAGCTGAAGGAAGGTGTTGTTGCAGCAGTCAAACCTCTCCAGCAATGTGAAGTTTCAGCCAAAAGGATTAAGGTATTCCTCAAGCTTTCCTTTGTGTTATTGTTAAAGGAACAGTTAGTGATTTAAAAGAAAACACAGTCAAGTATTTAAAGCCTAGATAAGAATGGCAAGGTCAAAGAAGAAAGCCTCCAAGCTTGCTAAAAATGTGTCTCCCTCCTCTACTAAAATAGAAGGCAATCCATTAGAATACATTTTATTTTAAACCCCAAAGTTTGATGGAAACTTTGATGTATGGGAAATAATGATGAGGGCTTTCCTAATGTCTGAGGGGATTGAAGTCTGGAAGTCAGTGATTGATGACAGCAAGATGGATAAAGAATCCATAGAGTATGATGCACAAGCAACAAAGACTATCTTGGATGGACTGCCTGATTCAGTGAAGAGGAATCTTGGAAAATATACATCAGCAAAGGATATATGGGACAGACTGCATGACCTTCATGCAAAGGGAGCACTGACCATGACAATGAGTCAAAAAGAACCCATCATAGAAGCTGAGAATGAGAAGGTTGACCTCATCAAGCTTCAAGTAAGAGAAAGGGATGAAGAGCTTGCCAAGCTTAAGAAGGAGCTTGATCAATGCAAGAGGAAGCATCATGAAGAAGTCATGTCTATGACAAATCAGTTGAACAGAGCAAAAAAGCAGGAAGACGCCTTGTCAAGTCAACTTGAACAAAGGCACAAGATAGTGAACAAACTTGCAGAAGAGATTGGACAGTACAAGGTAGAGGTCTCCTCCCTTAAGTCTGAACTACAAGAAGCCAGGAAGCAAGCACAAGAAGCTGAGAAGAAAATGGAGAGCAGTCAAGCAGAAATCTCCAAAATGAAGTCTGATATTATCTCCTTCAAAATAGTAGCAGCTGAAGCTACTCGTAGCAAGGAAGAAATTGAGGGACAACTAGCAAAGAGAAATGATGTATGTGAAAAGCTAGAAGAAGAGATTGTCCTCCTCAGGAAGAAGGTTGAAGGGATGAATAAAATCATGAAGAGTTCTCAAGCCTTGGATGATATGCTCAGCTATCACAGATCTCCATCTGATAAATCAGGACTTGGGTATGTAGGTGAACCCTCAAACAAGCATGAGGATGCTTTAAGCAAAGGAGATGTGAAGAAGCCAGAAAGAAGTTGTGAAGCTCCTAGTTCCAGCAAAGGCAAGGAGAAAAATGAAGGCTGCAATAGAAGAGATCCTGCTCCAAGAAGAAAACCAGCTCAAAGAAGCAATGTAGCTGATGTCAAAGAAGCAAGATGCAATGGTCATCATCAAAGGATCTCAAGGCAGCAAAGCTTCAGAAGTGCATCAAGAAAACATCCATCTCCCAGGTACCAAAGTTCATTTTATGGTTATTGTTATGCTTGCTCAAACTTTGGTCATATGGCAAAAGACTGTAGAGCATTTCATGGAGATAAATGTTGTGGTCTTCGACAACCTCCAAGAAACAATTTTAGAAGAAATCATGAAATTTCATTCATGAACAATGTTGAATGTTTCAAGTGTCATAACATCGGGCATATGGCATGTGACTGTAACTTGACATGGGCTCTTACACAAACTAGACCCATGCAAAAGAAGAAAGTTACACAAGTATGGAGAAGGAAGGAAAGGCAACCTGAAAACCCCTTGAACTCCCCAGTGGATCTAAATTTATTTTGAGAAGAGTCTGCCAAAAGAAGACAAGCATACACTAAAGGGGAGCTTGAATTTTTTTTTTGTTTGCTAAACTGTATTAACAGTCATTTGTTGATGGAGGATGTATTGCAGCGCAGCAGTTGCAAATGAAATCTTTGTTAATCCCTCTGAAAGGTAATATGCAGCAGTGATGAAATCAGCAATGTTTTTGCTTTGTGTTTATGCAATATGCACAGAAATGCATAAAGAAGAAAAGATGGCAGCGCTGAAATGTAAAGAGCAGCAGCGAGATAAGAGAAAAATGCAAAGCATGGAGACCCTCACAGCAGTGGGAAGACAGAACATGAAACAGCAGTTTGGAAAAAAAAATTGGAGCACATGGATTAGAGTGAACAGCAGTTTGAAATTTTTTTTGTGGTGCACATGCATTGAAATGCATAGCAATGGAATGTAGTTTTCCTTTTATGTAAAGTGAGAGAATATACTCACAGCAGAGTGAGTATAATACACAAGAGAAGGAAATGTTTTGTATTGGGAATGAAAATGCAAAACAGTGAGAAGAAAATGAGAAGAAGGCAAAACGCAGCAGAACGTAAATGCCCAGTGGCTAAGAATGCAATGAAATTCTTTCACACAGCAGTAAAAAAAATGTAATTTTTTTATGCAATGTAGCATGCAAAGAAATGCATAAAGAAAAACAAGGACAGCAGATCTTTAATGCACATTGGATGTATAAGAATGTGTGTGGCAGCAGAAAGCCAAAGGAATTGCACAGTAGTGCATTGTGTAAAAAAAATGAAGACTAAGATTGTGTGAAGCAAGGGTGCATAAGAAAAGGCAGAAGCCCGTGTTATTTTTTTTGTGGAGAATGAAGTGCCAAGAGTATGGGCACACAGCAGTATGATGAAACAAAAGGTAGCGACAGTACAAATTGCAGAGGCAACGCAGAAGCAAATAAAAACCCAGGGATGACAGTCTATGGTTATGGGTATGGACAGCAGTGAATATGAAAAATGCAGCAGCAAGAAGTTATGGACAGCAGCATGATGGCAAGAAGGAGAAGCACACAGCAATGCAAATGTGAAAAATGCAGCAGCAAGAAGTTTTGAACAGGAGCACATGCAAAAGAAATTTTCCTTACAGCAGTAAAGGTAAATGTAATGAATTTGTTGTTCATTGAATTGAAATGCAATATATGCAACAGCAGTGAGTGTAAGAAATGTTTACACACAGCAGTGTAAATTTGTAAGTTGGGACAGTGTAATTGTTCCAGAAAAGACAGAGTATTTTGTCTTTGAAAAGTGCACAAGCAGTGCAAGTGTAGACACAGCAGTGTGGGGTAGACGCAGCAAAGAAGATGGCACAACAGTGCAGCAAAGAATATGCAACAGCATAAAAGAACAATGTAATGAGTTTGCACACACAGCAGTGCAATGATTGTTTGTTTTTGAAACTGCATGTAAAGCAGTGTCTGTTTGTAATCCCTATGTTAATGAGGAAGGTGCTTTTTAGCACAGTCATTTGGTGAAACCCTCTATTAAAGAGGAAGGTGTTTTTCAGCACAGTGTCATGGTGAATCCCTCAGTCAAGAGGAAGATGCTTTTCAGCATAGTGTGGTAAATCCCTCTATCAAGAGGATGATTCTTTTCACCATAGTCACAGGTGAATCCCTCTGTCATGAGGAAGGTGCTCTTAAGCACAGTTTCAGGTTAATCCCTCTATTAAGAGGAAGACAACTTTGTTTGTTTATGAACTGCATCAGAAGCAGTTGGTGAATCCCTCTATGTGAGGAAGATACTTTTGTAACAGCAGTGTTGGGGAATCCCTCCATGTGAGGAAGTGTTTGGGTAAGATTGAATGCCCAGCTGTTGAAATTAAAGGGGAGTGTTGAAATCGTAATTTCAACGCAGCGGCAACATCACCAGAATTCGTTCAGCATACACGCCTGGAACTTCTCGGACCAGCTTTCCGATGAAGGAATAATCCGGCAAGGAGCTCCGAGAAAATATGGAGCTGACACGTGGTTTACCACTGACGTAACGCAACGTAAGTTTCTCGGGAGGTATTGTTCAGTCACATGATGTCTTCCGATATTGTTGTCAGCCGTCCGATGGGGCTCTTCATCCTCCACCGTCGATCTCCGAAGCTGCATACGACCCGCATCAAATCAATTTTTTGCGTAAAGTAAAAGTCAAGTTTTGGTTGACCGCCGAGAATGGAGGAGTTAATGTTTTTAATGCTTTACGTAATTTTTGGTGGCCCTCTTAAATGGTTATGGGCACATACGTTATATATATTTTTTTATATATGCTATGTAAGCGAGTGTGTGGTAAGGTGTTGTAAGAGGGACGAAGGAGCAATGTAAAATGCGCTCTGTATTTTTGTTTTGTTTGGCACATGGGTTGTAATGCTTTTGTGTGGGGCATCGTAAAGCGTTGGTGCAGCGAAAAATTAAGGGTGAAGCACATCTCGTGCGAAAAGAATGAAGAATGTTTTTTTGTTATAAAAATGCACAGTAGTGCATAAGAAATGCTGCTCATTTTGAAAATGTATGCACAGTAGCTATCTGTAAATAAAAGAGTGGAGCGCATATGTTCTGGTGTTTTTATGCAGTTGAATATATTGTAAAAATGAAGCAGGAGCCAAAGCCAAGGAAATGCACAGCAGTGCATGAAGAGAAGAAAAAGAGAGGAGCGCATGTGTGTTAAGTAAGTTTTTTTTTATGTATTGAACTTGCATTGAAATGCAAAAGAAAAGAGCGCTCAGGTATTTTCTGAGATTGTGAATGTAATATAAAGCTTACTGTATGTGTAAAATATTTTTACAGCAGTATGTGTAAAAATAGTTTTATACTGCAGCAAACCCAGCACAGTAATTTCTCAGGTGAAAACAGAGTTTTGATGGGTGAAAGTAATTTTGGTGAATCCCTCTCAACAAAGAGGAAGACATATGTATCAGGCTTTATATTTTAATGAATGGAAATGATTTTATGGCTGTGTATGGCTGTGTAATACTATGTTCAGTCAATTTTTATTAAAAGGCTTCCCTGTGCAAAGAGCATTGCCTCTGTGGTGTTAATGTTTGTTTGGTTTTGGTATTTTCTCCCTTCAAAAATTTCCAACAATTAAGAATGATTAATATGCGTGTTAATGTTTGTTTGGTTTTGGTATTTTCTCCCTTCAAAAATTTCCAACAATTAAGAATGATTAATATGCCAATTAGGGTTATGTCGGTATGCAATATGTGATAGATTTTGCCTCTGTAGGGTGTATTGTATTCATAATGAATATGTAAGATCCAATAAAATGTTGATGCTTCACTAAAAACTTTGCCCGTGGAATTTTAGGTTTTCCTATAAATTTGAATAATTTAGTTCTCCTCACTGTTTTGAATGCCTTCGGGTCAGCAAAACACAGAGAAGTGCGTTAAACTTTTCCACTAACCTTTCCTTCTGTTTTACATATATATAATTGTATGTTCAGTTCCCCTCCCTGAAATGCAGCGAATCTACAGCGCTTTAGTTTGTGTCAGTGTAGACCTTGAAGCAAATTGTGCTTTAGTTTGTGTCAGCGTAGACCTGGAGAATAGATATAGCCTTATTCATATGATACATTCACATGATATTTTAACATATTGCCACTCACATGTGTGATCGTACAAGTGCATAGCGCAACTGGATTTAACGCAAAAATGTGATCAAATCAGTTTCTAACGAAGTACTGTGGTTATAGGAAAATGCATTACCTCAGTTGCATGAAAAAAAAAAAAAACTCACCAGTTTCTCGTGATGGATTCTGATGCGACTGTTCACTCTGATGCCACAAAATTATTTCTACTGCTCGATTAGGTTTTCTTTCCTGGGTTCGCGGTTATACCTAAAACTTGACCAATGAACCATGATCTTTTTATTAAACTTTTACGCGCGCAGAGGTATTAATTTTTATCATCTTGTCCAATCCATATGGCGTGGAGGCAAACCCGGAAAATTTGATTAATTAATAAGAAATCTGAGTCTCCAACGTTTTGTCGGTTAAGAAACCCATCCCTTCTGCAGACTGCACACAGAAGACGTGCGCTACCATTTAGATTTGTTATAGGAATTTGATGATACAGAAAATTCTAATTTTTATTAATTTTTTAAATCTAAATTTAATGATGTGGATAGTGTTTATTTTGTACCTTTTTTCCAGAAGAAAAAATGTTGGTTTATATCATGTTCTAGTTTATTTTCTAATAAAATATGCTTTTAAATCTTCATATATTTTGTATTAAGTATTAAGTATTATTAATAATTATTATTATTAGGGGATGATATTAAGTTATTATTATCATTAGGTGAATGGTAGAGATTAATTTTTATTAAATATTAAAAAAATAGTAGTAGTGTTAAATCAAAGGCAAATAGTTATTTCTTTTTCATTTTTTTAATTAATTAAGAAAAAATGTCATATTAATATTAATATGAATTATTTTTTTTTCATATGGTATTATTAAATCATGTGAATCTTCTTTTTTTCTAGTTATGTCTAGTCCCAATGTTGGATGGAAGAACAATTGAGCTTGGAGGCCCCTTCTAAAGGGTGTTCCCATCCTCAACCCTTTCCCATGAGATTTGAATCTATGAGCTTGGAGGCCCTTTGGGATAGTTTAATTAGCCCAAAAGTGATTCCCATCTTCAACCCCTTTCCATGAGATTTGAAGCTATGTGTGATGGGGATTAAATCCTACACAAACTCATTGATCTACACCTCATAAAATATATTGTAACAAAACCTATTTACAAGTTAAAAATCTTCATGGAAAAGTGGAACTGAATTTCTATAGTAAAAAATCTAGTTACATATATTTAAATTTATATGTGTATTACTCATATTAATTCATTTTATTATTAAATAATAACTTTAAATTTGAAATAAAATTATCATTTAATTAATTTTGCTGATTTTTTAAATTTTGGAAATATGAGATGTATTATGAAATAAGTGTTTTGATGTTTATTTAATTTATATGGATATACTACTTATACAGAATTTATAAAATATTGTTTAATTACAAAAACAATTAAATATAATATAATTATTTTATATTTTTATTTTTACCATCAAAATTATATAATTTTTAATAAAATTATTATTTTTCATTACTTAAATATAATTATAAATATTTATCAATCATTTAATTTTAATTTATATAATTATACTATGATGTAAATTTAATAATTTATTCTATTTATTTTAAACTAAATTTTAAACTCAACTATTAAAAAAAATATAATATTTCAATATTTCATTTTATTTCTCAGCCTCCAAAACCAACCATATACTCCAAATAACTAACTATTTATTAATAAGAGCATCTTTAACATGGGATTAGAAGGATAAGCAACGAAGTCAGTCTCATTGCCCAAACAGAATAGGTTTACAAAGTATAAACAGAAAATGTTACATAAAATTATAATGCAAAAGGATAAGCTTCACATGCAATTTAAAAGTCTCTGATGCAAAACGATAAGCTTCGTCGTTATCGTCGAATAATAAATCACATGGGAATGTACTCGAAATTCGGTTATATTTACTGTTTAAAAATCTTCCTTATTCAGTTTATGATTATGCATCGTTCCTGATTGAAGTCTTCTGTCTGTATTGGAATCCACTTTATTTTATCCCTTTCTTTTGGCCAGACTCAAACATCGTTTTCTGATTATTCATTGAAATGGGTAATCAGGGAGTTCGCTGGTTTCATTGCAAATGTAAGGAATGTTTTTGAATCGAACAATTAGGAATAATACAAATTATTGCCTTTCCATTATTAATAAGGAATCGAACAATTAGCAATAATACAAATTATTGCCTTTCCATTATTAATAAGGATGAATTATATTTTAAATTTATTTTAAACTATTGTTTTTGTTTTTCCATTTATGCTGATTTAATTTTTAGAGACATATTGTAATCAGTTTATTTAAAATAATTGTATCTAGTGTAATAGTGGCAACAGATATTTATATGTTATTAATTTTCCATAAATTATTCTTTCTATTATTTATATGATTAATAATAATAAATATATTATCTGTTATTAATTTTCCATAAATTATTCTTTCTATTACTTATATTATTAATCGCTAATAATAATAAATATATTTTGGTTGGTACTGCTTTTCAGCTTTTTAAATTAATAGTATTGATAGGTATATATTACTCACTTTTAATTATGTGGTTGGGTTGTTTAATAGTCACTTGAATTGAAGTAACAGTATATTTTTTAAATTGAATTGAAGTACAATTTTGAAATTAAAATATCAATATATCAATATTAAGATATTTATGATATGTGACTAAGTTTAATCATAGTTTTCCATGTTTTTTGACTTAGAAATATTTAAAGACAAAAAATTATCTTAAAGTTTAGAAATTTTGGCAAATCTTACTACTTTTTAATGTGCAAATTATAAAATATTTGGTGATTCTTTTGTAAAAATATTCGGTGATACTTTTGTAAAAATATTCAACAACTTTGGCTAATTTTAACGGAAGATAATTTTATCTTATAAAATTTACGAGAATCAATTTTAGAAAAAATAAAATTAACGAATCTTTTTTTTTTGAAAACAAGAAAAATTAGCTCAGTTACGAATATTAGCCCCTAAAATTTTCCCTGTTTCGTCATGGTTGATTATTGTTGACCATATTTGACCAAAATTCACTTTGGTTGACGAAAGTTGATCATGTGTGACTATGTTTGATTTTGATTAACTTGAATTGACCATGGTTAACTATAATTGAATTCAATTGATTATGGTTGACTATGTTTGACCATGGTTTATTGTTTTCAATTTTCGTCGACTTTCTTAGAAAATGTTTGACTTTTTTTTGTATTTTGACTATGGGTGATTTGTTTGAACATGGTTGAGTACAATTAACCATGATTGACTATCATTGATCATGGTTGAGAGTGTTTTACAATTTGATTTATTGTGGTTGACAATGGTTAATCATGCTTGGCCATGCTTCATTATGGTTAACCATGATTAATGTGACTAAATATGGTTGAATATAGTTAAGAATGTTTCACCATATTTGAATATGGTTCACCATGTTTGAGCATAGTTGACAATGTTTGACTATGATGAATTTCGTCAATCTTAGTCGAAGAATTTCAACCATGTTTGATTATATCTAACCATGTTTAACTTTAGTTAACTATTGTTAACTATGTTTGATTATGGTTTATTTTGATTAACCATAAATGATTATGTTTTGGCCATAATTGACTATAGTTGTGCATGTTTGACTATAATTGATCTTGGTTTACCATGTTTAGCCATGGTCAACCATGGTTGGCTATAAAGGACCATGGTGGACCACGGTTGACTATGATTAAGCATCCCTAATTATGGTTGAGCATGTTTAACTTAGGTTGACCATGTTTGACTATAGTAGACTTTGGTTGACTATATTTGACTAAGGCTAACTATTGTGGAATATGTTTGGCTACGACCAATTTTAATTGGCTATTATTAAATTTGGTTAACTTTTACTGACTATGGTTGATGACATTTGGCTATGTTTGATAATGATTTACTTTTCTTAACTTAGGTTGATCATGGTTGAATTTGATTAACTATGGCAGTGACCATGTTTCAATATGGTTTACTATAGTTTACCATGGTTAACTATGGTTAACCATGTTGACTATAGTTAACCATGTTAATAGTGCTTGACTATGGATGGCTATAGTTGGTCATGACTTACTATGTTTTTCATTGGTTGACTATGGTTAACTTTAGTTTACTATAGTTTACCATGGTTGTCTATGGTTAAAGATGATTAACCACATTTGACTTGAGCTGACTATGGTTAACCATGTTGGTCATGGTTAACTATGAATGATTATGGTTAACCATGTTTTATTATGGTTAACTAGTTTACCATTGTTGATTTTGGTTCATCTACCATACTCAATAATGTTTGACTATGATTAACCATCATTGATATTAGTTGATCATGGTTACTCATAATTGATTATGGTTGAACATGGTTGACCATATTATTATGATTAACCAAATATGACTAATGTTGACACTATGGTTAAGTTGCATTGTAGTGTTCTTCTTCATTAACCTATGTTTAATTTTTATGTTCCTCAATGATTGTGTCACATCACAATGTACATCAAGGGTTATGTTGCATTAAGGCATTCCTCAAGGGTTATGTTTGATTATGACATTTCCCAATGTTTATATTGCATTTTTATGTTAATCTTTGTTTACTAATGTTGAATTTTTACATTCAATAATGGTTATGTCATATTGCAAAAATAATCAAGTGTTGTATTGCTTTGTGACATTTTTCAAGGGTTATGCTTCATTTTGGTGTTTTTGAAAGGTTATGGTGCTTTTTTATATTCATCTTGGTTGACTTATGTGAAATTTATATGTTCCTTAATGGTTATGTCATATTACAACATTATTCATCAATTATGTCAAATTTATGATGTTCATCTTGGTAAACTTATGACAAATTATAATCTTTCTCAAGGGTTATGTCATGTTGTGATGTTCATAAAGGAATATTGTAAAATAAGACATTCCAGAACAGTTGAAATGGTGGACCACAATGGACCGAGGTTGACCATAATTGACTATGGTTAATCATGCTTAGTTATGGATGACTTTGTGACATGAAGAGGTTGAGTTCAATATTATGTCACATTGTGACAGTAAGACTTTGAGCTCCAATGGTGTCAAAGTGCAACATTAGGGGTGAATAAAATAGTATATCACAATGGGACATTAAGAGGATGACTTCAATATTATTTCACATTGTGACATAAAAAGGTCAAATTAGGATGTTCATATTGGTTGACTTATGTCAATTTCCTAAATGGCTATGTCAAATGGCAATGTTCGTTGAGGGATATGTCACATTGATATTCCTCAAGGGATATTGTAAGACTCTCAAACTTAGGGGTGCATTAGTTGGACTAGTGCAACCATGAACATAGGAGTCACCCACACAAAAATTGATTCATGATTGTAATTGTAGGCATCGGTTTAGTTTCCTTGCATGAAATTTAGGGTTTAGGTACCTCAGTGCTCATATAACATCCAAAGCATGCCATTACAAGATGGGTAATCACATAGCATGGGCGTGCCCATGGATCACGTAGGTGAGTGAGTCACACACCATCATGAGTTTATTTGTTCATGAGAGAGGAGAAAGTGTGCAATATCTATTGAAGGACAACAACATGGGTAAGTGAGATGCAACGTTATGCGAAGGAAAAAATTGGAGATTCCATCATGAAGGTGTGGGCACGGTAATGTTGGACATGTTCAAAAAATTATTATAATTGATGTTAAAGAGCTTATATCATTGATATTATATATATGTAAGTGTCCAATTATATTAAAAGGGGGGCACTCGTGGAAAAGGGTGAACTCAAAATAAAAAGTGAAATGGTGGTTTCAATTCCATGGTTTAGGAATTTCATGGTATTTACCCATGGTGTTGGGGAAAGTAAAATGAAAGGGGATTAATGAATTGACATGTCTTTTTGAATGAAAATGTCTTTCCATGAAGGGTTGTGATAATGTAAAAAGGGAGAAAGTATTGGAAGGAAAGTGTGTGTGTGTACGTAAAAATGTAATTTGTGGAGTGAACAAGTCATCTTAATATTTTCAATATGATATTTTTCTGGGATCATGCTTCAAATGGTGAAATTTTTAGCATCTTTAAGAGAGATCGAGAGGAAGATTTAATTGAAACACGTCTCCATCCAAGTTGGTTGTCAACTGAACAGAAGTTACGCAAATTTAGAATGTGGCTTGGGTCCCCACGGCTCTCGTGGCATCCCATCCAACTATCAAATTCAATGGCTTAGATGACATCTTGTTAATGGACGAAGGAGATAAATTGAGTGAAAATTAGGGTAATTACGCTAATCATCCCTTTCGTTGTGGTTTCATTTTGTTACTATATCAGTTGTGAAATGGGGCTCTATAATTTTTCAAACCCTACTATACACAACCCTTTCCTTGAGGGGATTCTTGCGAGATTGATAGTGGTTTTACTTAGGTAACCTCCCTTGTTCCACTGAGTTAACTCACTAGGTAATTTCTTTGGGAAAAATCCAGTTTCTCCTTCAATTTCTATTAGATTCTTTCAAATATAAAAGTGCTAACTTTGGATTATACTCTTACTCTCTTCAATTTATTGTTTGATAGGGGGTTACAATTATGAGATGAGGGATTTCATTTATCTTCGGTGTTAATTCTTTCATGGATTTTAACTTCAATTTGACTGCTCTAAGAGGATAACTATGGGAAACATTTTCGAGGAAAATTTTCTTTTGAGAAACCTTAATGCTAGCATTTCCATTTCTCACAAATTTTCTTTTAATTTATCATACAACATATGACAAGAACTAATTATGCTTGGTTTATTTACATGAAAGTGACATCCCTCATTTATTTTTTCACAGGTACAATTTGAACCCTAAATGAACTAAACATATTTTCCTTAAATGAACTTTCTGATTATTAGAACATTTACTAATCCTATTCTAATTTTTTCGTGAGTACGTCTTGCAAGAAAAGAGTTAGTTAAAATCTTACTCGAAAGGTTTTCCAAGGGTTCAATCTTCATTTAACTTTTTGCGATGGTTACAAGTTCTCATTTACCTCTTAAAATTTCTTGTCAAGGTTTGGGAATTGCGACAACCTGCACTTTACCTTTGGTGTTTCATGATGTTTTCTTATACACGAGGGTATTTTGATTGATATTCAAGCCTTATTCTGGTCGTAGGATAATTTCTCTGCATGGAAGAATATGAATGAAAATAATAAGGCCACAACCCCTTTTTTATATAAAGACCTTGTTGTAGTGGTAGGAACACCCTCCAAAATTTTGGCTTGCATCTAAATTCTAGAGCTTTCCTTGTTTTTTCCTTTGATGGTTGCAAACACTTGAACTCACCCCATGAGCTCTTGTGAAGTCTTTTCACCTTTTTTTCTTGTTTGACCAGAGGTTGTCTTTCGGCATGTTGATTTCTTTTCCATGATTTTCATCTAATTTTGGTGAGTGTGAAGGTCTATATTTGTGTGTTTGGGTTGTCTTCTCTATGTGAACTCATATCGCACTCACACACAAAGTTGTAAGCACTATCGCGCAAGTGTCGTCACAATCGTCTAAAGATTTGTCACAAGTGTCACGCTTGTCAATCTCAACTCCAAGACAGTCTCACTGAGGGCATGTTTTGTCTTGTGGTCATGGTGGTCTATGTTGTCTCATCATCAAGTATGCTAAGTGTATGATCACAATGTCATTCTTCACAAGTTCACTTTATTTTGACACTTAGCCATTTTCTTGAAAATATGCCCGACTGGACAACCCTCTTCCACCAGACCTTGACTGAGCTACACTACGTAGTCTTAGCCCTTAATGACCTTGTTCTACTGCTTGGAACTGCACAATGCTTGAGGCTTTCCTCCAAGTCAGCTGCACCGTGCAATCCTGGAGGTGCGTAGCCTGTCTACTTCCCAGAATTGCGTAGAAACTTTCTCCCTATGCAACTGAACTGCACATTTCTCAAGCATAGTCATCAATCCTCCTCCTTGCCTATTGCAAGCCTGCACTGCTCTAAGACCTGGGTTTGCATTGTTCCCTAAAATTGTGCAGACGTGCCCAGTTGGTCATTTGCTGCCTCACTATACACTATTCTAAAAAATTGTGTAGAGATGCCAAGCTGACCCTTGTTGCCTTGCTCCACCCTGCCTCTAGAAATTGTTTAGACATGTCTGGCAGTTCCCCTATTGCGTGTCCTGCACTGTGCCCAGAAATTATGCAATCATGTTTAGCAGGTCCCTCTACAGCCCCTCTATGTCTTCCCTCTAGAAACTATGCAAGACTACCTAGCAGTCCCTCTACAACCCCACTCTATCTTCCCTCAAAAAATTGTGCAGATGTGTCTCCCCTCCGGTTCTCACCTTGCAACTGACACTAGTGACCTTCATTGCACAATCCTGCCTCATAATGATCACTGCACATTTTTTCCCAATAGTGCAGGTTGTCCTCCCGGAATGCCTCATTCCAGCCTAACCTATGATCTCTGTTGTCTCAATGATTTTTCCTCCCTCCCTATCACCTAGAACATGATAACAATGCACCATGCTAGACTAGGAGGTTTTGGATTTGATGTCATCCCATCATGAGTGAATTGCAGGAACAGGTACACTGTTAGATCATGGTGAGATGATGAATGGGATGAAGAAGGAGTGCACATTTAGAAGAATTGATTGCAGGTGGATGGATGTACCAATCATATCGAGAAATATGTAAAAGGAACAATTGAATTGAACTATCAAGCAAGAACAAGACCATCGAAGACCCCGCAACACTATGCCATGCAGAGGAGAAGACAAATCACACCAAGAATACAAATTTATGGTGTAGAGATGTGTCTTGGGACTTTTTCTTAGTTAAAAAGCCTATTTTAGGCCAACACATTTTCACGCATGTTTTGTAGATGTTTGTAAGACTACTCTTTAAACATTTGTAATGCATGTTTTCTTAACCTGTATTAAGATAGTTAAATTACTACAGTTATTTTAGTACTTACATTGTTGAAGATGTGTTGTATTTTTTATCACTGTTGTCTCATCCGTGCAGACTACTCCGCAGGACATTAGATAGACTCTTCTTGTTTTCTTGGTTATAACGACCTTCACCTCTTTGTTGACTACTCTGTTGGACGGTGTACATGTTTTCCCTTGCACTTTGGTTTTAACAATTGTCGCATCCATTGTGGACTACTCCACTGGATGCAGGACAGACCCTTGTTGTTTCACATGTGTCTCTCCCTAGATGGTACTACTACCTCTCATCTAGAGGCTCACTTTTACGCTCTCCTTTATAGTAAGAGAACTGGGACACAAGTTACATTATGCACTAACGAGTCATACTCACCTTCATTTTTGAAGATACAAGCATAACACTCTCATGTGCTGAACAACAAGAGCTAAGAAAAATATCTAAGATAATTACAGCCATGCCATCGTACCAGATGGGACTCCTACACCAAACAGTGTGAGGTCTAATAAGGACTTCATACTAGGGAGATCCCCTAAATGTTGGCGGGTCCAGCACCATCAACATTTCTGGCACTAGAAAGAGGGCTGCCAACAGTCTATAGTTGAATTTCCTACCAACCCCACTTATCTACCATTTGGTCAAGGTAGTAACATGAACTCCCTCTCCCCCACGCGCAACTCTGAAGTTGGTTATTCCTCACCTCCCAGACCCGAATAAAAAATTTTATATCAGCACATCCGCATTGTCTATCCCATCACCCGTCAATTTTCTAAATTTGGTGGACTCATTCCAAGAGTGCACACTCTTCCCTATTCGTAGAAGAAGCAAAAGACTACTCCCACAGGAGTGGTAGTCTCATCTGTGGAAAACCTCACCACTCTTGAAGAACGAGTAGAATATGTTGAAAATGAAGAGCAACCTCCAGTCTTCTAAGAAGGAAAAGAAGACAACCTCTTACTCTTGGGCTCAGGTTCGGGCGGAGGCAGTGGAGGAGGTGGAGGCAAAGACAAATCAACAGATTCAGAGGTTGAACCATCAGATTCAGAAGAAGAGGAAAACATGGTTGACCAAAATCTGGAATGGATGACCCAAGGCCCATTTGCACTCTCGAGTGTCTTGCACAAGATGCCAAGACATGTAGAGAAGTTATTGACAAAGTATGACCCTGACAGAGCAGTGAAGGAGAAGAGCATCTAGACACATTCTACCTACATCTACAAACACTCAAGGTACGTTATGATGATGTTACATGTAGATTGTTTCCATCTACCTTGGATGGTAGAGTAGATGTGTGGTACCACAACCTTCCTGCAAACTCCATTCAGACTGGGGTGTGTGCAAGAGAATTTTCCTTGAAAAGTTTGCTGAAGACAAAACCCCTGCCATGTTGCTAAAAGAATTGGGTAGTCTCAAGATGGATCAGAAAGAAAAAGTTAAAGATTTTAACTAGAGTTTTAACTGTATCTTGAACAAGTTCATAGTAGACACCAAACCTCACGACTCCATCACAGTTGACTACTACACGTCTGCACTCTTGACTAGCATTGCACAGTTTGTTAAGCGAGTTGCGAAACCAACACTTTTGGAAAATTGCCAAGAGGAATTTTTTGTGGAAAAAGACTTACGCGCTATTAGATTCATTGTAGGTGACAAATCAGCTAAGGACTCCAAAAACATGGGCCAGAGGTCTTAGACTACTGTGAGTAAGGAAAAGGAAAAGGAAGAAATTGAAATTGAAAGTCTAACTCATCTCGGTAAGTCCATGATAACCAAATTTTCTGAACTCAAGCAACGGACGAGTGAGAAAACCGTGAACAGTAGGCCTCCCAGATTTGTGCAAAAGAGGAACTTAGCTTCGGTTAGTAGCAATAGTCACCAAGCCAAATCTGCACAAGGCTCTAACCTTGTGCTTAGCCTAGCTGAAATCGCGACATATCATTATTGAAAATTCCATAGTGAATGACATTCAAAAAAGACTTTCCCGGGATGGAAAAAGGGAATGAGCGCTCTAGCTACATAGTTGACTGATCAATTCGCAGCCAGTGAGCAAGCTTAGACTGAGGATGAAGAGGAAGAAGATGTTTCATCTGATGAAGCTCCAAGTGTTGGGAATGTAATCAACATGTATCAATGTGCTCACACTGCCCAACAAATGACCACTGAGAAGGAGCCTCCGAGTGACCATCCAGCCCCAAAGAAAAACATTTGATACAATTTGAGGAGTCAAGGGGACCCACTATTTTTGAGATACTGAGAGAAAATGTAAGACAACATCTTCTCAAAATAGTTGATCCATCAGTCAACTCAACATAGAAAACACAAAGCATGTCCGAGAAGACAACTACAGCTAAAAGTATGTCTGTGAGAAGCGTAGACAAAAGAAGCCCACCCAACAACATGAACAAAAGTCTACCCCCAGACATCTCGATGAGTCTTCCCACTCTAGATTACAACATTGTTGAAGACATGAAAATTACCTGTGCGAACATCTCTCTTTATGAGTTAACCAAGATCACGGGTTAGCGGGATATTCTTTTTCGTGCACTAGGGAAAACCTCCATAGACAATGTTTCCTCTTCCAGCAAGGGACAATGCAAGTCTCCTAACTCACTCACATTTTTGCTCAATGCGCTTCACATGGAGGAAGTGAACTCGCTCTACCCACCATTTCTGTTGTCATTCGAAATATTTAACTTCAATGTCCACAACTGTTTAGTTGATTCTGGCGCGCCAGTCAATGTCATGCCATTCTCCATTGCTAAGAGGATAAATTCTCAATAGAGTAGCACAACTGCGTAGATCATCCAACTTGACAAAACATGTGTACCAGCCATTGGTGAATTTCGGGATGTGATCATCCGATTATCATCCGACGGACAAGTTCATCAGTGCATTAACATTGTGATTGTGGACATCCTGGAAGCATATAGCTTGTTTCTCAGAAAGACTAGTTCATCAAGCTACAAGGATACTTTGCTATGGATTGGTCATAGTTATGGATTTCGCACAAGGGCAGAAACAACAAGATCCAGGTGTTTTCGAAAATATGGATGAAGCATAACGTTACTCCCTTGGATGGTCAAAATGAATCATTGGCTTTCATAGAACTTATGTTTGGAAATTTCTTTCTTGAAACGCAGTTGGGGTGTTATCTTACACAGCTAGCCCCAACCCCACCAAACACATAGTTGGGTCTCCTTCCTTTCCCAACTAGCGAAAATTAAACTTGTACCATAGATTGTAACAGTAATAGCAGTAGTGACAGTAGTAATAGGGTAGCAAGTGGTCCTTGTACATATATGTTAATGGTGCTAGACTGATCCGGATTTAAATAGGAACGCAACAAATTACAGAGATAACCATATACACAAAGATGCAGTGGAAATAATACTTCATATCATTAATGGAAAATACTGAAATATGCTTACAACCAGAAATGGAAATAAACCAGCTAGGGCGATGGTAGCTTATCTCTGAGAAGAGATGTGATGGCTACATGCCTCTGAACTGTGTTACAATGAGGCTCGAAGGCCTATTTATTGTTGAGAAACAATGGAAAACCCTTAACATTCCAAAACCTAACCCTAGGAGATGAAACGCCAAACTATGGGCCCCGTTTGGGGTAAATTGGTACATCAACTTCCCGGGGTCGTAACTTTGGCATATGATCTTTGTTTGACGCGTACAATAGCTCATTAGAAAGATCTATCCGAGCACTATCATTGTTGGAACAAGCAACATCGGTCCATTCCATGGACCCATGTTGCCCCCGGATTCCCAAAAAAACGTCGTTTAGGGCCTCAAAACGGCTCCGGAAGTTCAGGACTCGAAAAACTGCTAAAAATAGTAAGTTGTGCTACAATTAAGGAAACTGAAAATGCTGAGAAAGACAATGGTGGGGGTCCAGGTGGACTTGGCAGGTGGCCACCAATATCCACCTGGATCATTCCTCCCCCCTTAGGAAGCAATGGTCCCCATTGCGTTGAGCTCCTCCATGAGATGAGGAAACTTCTGCTGAACTTGTTCCCTAGTGAGCCACTTGCCCTACTGAAGGAGTTGGCCTGCTTTGACAACTCGATACAGTTGGATATTCTATTGGTGAGTGTTCTTGATCTGTGTTTCCATGATCCTATCAGTTGCAGCTTGTTCCATGCAATCTGGATTTAATTCTGTGGGTTTGAGTTGTTCTGCAATGTCAGATGTGTCTAGCAATGGTGGAAAGTATGGCCGAAGGTGGTCCACATTGAACACTGGGTGCAGGCCAAGGAATGGGGGAATGCTGAGCTCAAATGCATTGTCTCCCATAGCCTTAGTAATGGTGTAAGGACCATATCAGAGTGGTCTCAATTTCCGATAGGCTCCAGTAAGGCGTTCCTTCTGCAAATGCAACGAGACTTTGCCGCCCACCTGAAACTTGTGTGGCACCCGATGTTGATCCGGATCTTGGGGGGAGGCCCCCAAGATCTAAAATATTGAAATGGATCTTGGGGGGAGAGACCCCCAAGATCTGAAAAATTGAAATTGCCAGAAGAAAAATAGGAGAATGCCCAATAAACAAAAACCACAAAGAGACTTTTTATTAAAACCCAAGTGGAAATAAACTAGCTAGGGCAATGGTAGCTTATCTCTGAGAAGAGATGTGTGGCTACATGCCTCTGAACTGTAAAGGCTACATTGTGGCGGACAATCTGTCCTTTTACAAAATGTGACTTGTTACTTATAGTATTTTTCAGTTACAATACCACGGGTCAATTCCATGGGTGAATGAATACCATGGGTGGATTTTACAATACCACAGGCAAATGCCATTTACAATACCATGGGTAAATTCCATGGGTCGATGAATAATATGGGTGGATGAGTACCATGGGTTGATGCCATTTTCCATTCGGATCATTCCTCCCTCCTTAAGAAGCAATGGTCCCCATTGCGTAAAGTTCCCTCCTGCGAAGCCTTTGTGGAATATGAAGAGCCACTGAAGATAAGGGTCTTATGTGGTTAACCCAAAACCCTAATAAACGAAGATCCAAGGATAGAGATACCCTGTAATGCTTGTGACCAACTGTGATTCTGACAGTGTGCAGCCTAGCAAATGGACTTCGATGACAAGGATTTTATGTGGTTGACCCATAACGGTGTTGTTGGTTGCTGATGAAGTAGCAGGTGCCTACATAGCCTGAGGTGGGAGGGCACGTCTCCAAATAACCCAAGCCGAATGTTGCTATGTTGAAACTGATGAATGTGAAGCAGGTGCCTACTAAAGTGGGGTGGGAGGGCACGTCTCCAATGGAAACCCACTATGAATGCTGCTCCAAAGTTAAAATGGACATAACTCGGCCAATATAACTCAGAATATTTATTATAACCTGTTTTTAGAAGCAGAAGGATCATTTTTCATCTTCCCATGAGTTGGAAATCCTTATCTGGACACTCTGAGATCTCAAATTCGCGCTGCAACAGCTCCGCCGTGACAAACATTTTGATAAAATAGCTGATTTTAAATCAGCAATATATCCCACATCCGAACTCCGATTCGACCCATTTTTTTTTCGAAATTGGGTGATTTTTCGAGAGGAATCCAGATCTGGTATTTGTTTTTGTAAATTTTGTACCAAATGTTTCAGAACTGATCTCAAAAGTCGCCACCCAAAAAATTTCTTGCAAAAAAATGAAAAAAGAAAAATTCTTCCTCCTTGACCCAAGAAAGTGCTCTGTGGAGGTTGTAGCACATGCCTGAAGTTTGTTGAATATTGCTGCAAAATTTTAAACTAAAATATGCATCAAACCCTCGTTCCCATGGAATCGTAACCTGCTCTGATACCACTGATCCAGATTTAAATAGGAACGCAACAAATTACAGAGATAACCATATACACAAAGATGCAGCGGAAATAATACTTCATATGATTAATGGAAAATACTGAAATATGCTTACAACTAGAAATGGAAATAAACCAGCTAGGGCGATGGTAGCTTATCTCTGAGAAGAGATGTGATGGCTACATGCCTCTGAACTGTGTTACAATGAGGCTCGAAGGCCTATTTATTGTTGAGAAACAATGGAAAACCCTTAACATTCCAAAACCTAACCCTAGGAGATGAAACGCCAAACTGTGGGCCCCGTTTGGGGTAAATTGGTACATCAACTTCCCGGGGTCGTAACTTTGGCATATGATCTCCGTTTGACACGTACAATAGCTCATTAGAAAGATCTATCCGAGCACTATCATTGTTGGAACAGGAAACATCAGTCCATTCCATGGACCCATGTTGCCCCCGGATTCCCCAAAAAACGTCGTTTAGGGCCTCAAAACAGCTCCGGAAGTTCAGGACCTGAAAAACTGCTAAAAATAGTAAGTTGTGCTACAATTAAGGAAACTGAAAATGCTGAGAAAGACAATGGTGGGGGTCTAGGTGGACTTGGCAGGTGGCCACCAATATCCACCTGGATCATAGACCAACCAACATGTTAGGGGATCTCCCTGGTAAGAAGTCCCAATTAGACCTCAGACTGTTTGGTGTAGGAGTCCCAGCAGTGGGTCCTACGGTAATGCCTTGACCGCGATTTCACACAGAGGCAAGTAAGATAACTCTGTTGTTAGCAAGGGTGTGACAGTTGCAGTGATCCAAGGAAGGTGCATGAGAGGTTATAACACATAGGAGTTGAGATGAGTGTGCCCCATGGAAACCTGTGATAGCACGCAGTTAAAAAGGGAACACACGAGTGAAGATGTGTCACAACATGGAAGGCAAGTTAGCAAGCAATCCAGAGTGATGGTTGAACCAACAACACATTTCAGGAAGGTTCATACACAGATAGCTATACATGCATGCATAACCAAACCAATACATATATCATTTAGAGTAAACTAGATAGCATAGAATACAATACAACATATGCATGAAACGTGATGGATCTTGTTATATTAAGAAGTGTAAGTTCTAGCCATACAATACATCCATGTCCAACCACTAGTTCCGATAGCAGAACATTACAGCCACAACTGCCTTCTCCTCCAAAGAGATGTACTAGCCCTACGTAGTGGAGAAGCCAAGGCTCATTACAATACTGTCCAAGCTCTCCCCAAGATAGTCTTATCGGAAGCTTGGCTGACCAAAAGCATATACAATGAGTTATGAGGTTCTATTTATAGCAAAGGGTGGGGTGACCCTTGACATTCCCCTTTGTGACAGTCCATCTACCCTCATGACTCTTCATCTACTCTATGACTATTACATCCAACTATCGACACTTGACTTACACTTGACAAGATGTTATATTACAATGCACATGTGCCCATGTGAGACAAAATGGCTTGAGCAAGCCATGCAAGACATCACCGACACTCAGTCTGTTATGGTGAGACCAACTCTTTGACATGCTTGTGATGGTGAAGGTGGTGAGCTGATGCCCAACTTGGTCATCCCTGATGGTGTGCATGCGCTCCATGGTGACATATTGCTGAAGTGAACACTTGCCTCTGTTGCATCCCGGTGCATTGGTGTGGCTCCTCCATCCAACTCGTCTGCTAACATGTGCATGGTCTTTTTGGGTGTGGCCGAACTGGAAACACAATGATGCATAGTGTCCATGTTGATCTTGTAGTGTGTGTTGGTGGTCATGTGCATGAACTTTCAACTACATGTTCAGCTCCAATTGGACTTGCTTCTTGTCTTTTCCTCGGTGAGTGTGCTGAATTGTTGGGATCGCATGCATGCGCATGATGACATGCATGTTGTTGAATTCCCTTGCATGCGATCAACAACACTGCTCACCATGCCTACTTTGTGCCAGCTGTTGGGATGGATCTTTAACTTTTACAGCCATAGTTTCATCCGTGAGTGCATGTTGCGCCCGCTGATGTACATGTTCTTGTTGCAACTCATTCTCTTGCCTATGTAGCTCTTGTTCTTCCTTGAGTCACTACTTGAGCACATGCAACTTCTTCTTTGTTTTGTTCTCTTTCTTCATGTGATCTTCATGTCGCGTCATCACTTCATAGCTTGAGTCTCCAAAGTTTCTTTCATCAAAAGTGGATCTGCTTGAGCTTGCAACTTTGTTCCACCTATGTGTTGTCAACAACCTTCCTCTTGCATTCGTTGCATTTTGTATGTTGCCTTCAGCTATTGTTCATGATGTTTCTCGATGTGATGTTGTTACCGTCATATCTTGATGTCCTTGTCTATGAACAACTTGATCCTTCATGGGTAGGCAAGTCCATAGACACTTGATCGACTACATCTCCAAGTGTGCTCTGAATGGTGTCTTCGACTTTGCTCTCTTGGAAACCATTGTACCTATGGTGTTGAGAGGCAGATGAACACTTGTGATACCTGTAGACATGGAAACACTCATGGCAAGCAATATTTCAGTCAAAAACTAAAATGAACTTGAGAACTGGCTTGCAACATACCTGTGTGACTGATCATGAAGGTTGTGTAATTTTCACCGGGAGGTCGGGAGACTGACTGCCAAGACTGCGCAAGGCACAATCTGGGCTGCTAGGAGGCTGACTAACTTCTAGAACTATGCAATTCACAGTCCATTGTAGCTGCTGACTACTGGAATTGCGCAATGTGTAATCTTAGCTGGTAATGGTTGCAGGCTCAGTGATTGCATTACGCAATTTTTTGGGCCAGCAGTCTCTATCCCTCAGAATTGTGCAATGCAAGACTGGAGGATAGTCACTAGGAAGAAATGTACATTTCCTGAGAGGAAGACAAAGCCTTCCCTCTTAGTATTATGCAATTTTGTCTTGGTGAGGTGAAGTTTGGGCTAAGGATTCCTAGACTCACCGACGGGCAACTGAAAGTGAATGTGAATGTGAATGCATGGTGATACTAAGTTTAAGCATAAGTGAATGATCGTGCATGCAAAGGGTAAATGACAGATTCATAAAATGGAACAACATGCATGTGGGTGGGGCTAGTCTTTGAATCAGTGACCATTCGTGAAAAACAGTTCCATGCATGCAATAGCAGTGAGATGTTAACAGAAACTGAAACGGTGCTAGTACAAGCTAGTATGTATCAAAATGACAGCAAGCACTCACTGAAATCAAGTAGATAGTATTCATATGAAGCGAAACACAAAAAGTGCTAGAAATGCAACACAAGACATGGAAAGCAGGCTTACCCCAAAATAGTTGAGCTGAATGTGCCTACAGCTCCTAGATGCAATGTGGGATGTCAGAGCTACAAGGTTGATGTTAGGAATGATCTTTGTAGTGTCTGGTTCATGATTTTTGATCAAATCGAAGGTGTGACACGCATGCCACAAATCTAGGAAGAGCAACACTTAGTGGGAGGTTTTCAAGACGATCCTTGCATGCAACCTCCAACTACTAAAAGTAGATCCCTGAATCAAGGGATGCCTTTGCATGCTTCCTTGGGAGAAGTAGCCCATGATGTAAATTGATTTTCTTCATCCTGGAGGGAACCGGTCAACTCAACTGCACATGAAAGAGGCAGCTCAACTGCTGGGAGAAAATGTGCATTTCTGGAAGGGAGGTAGGTTGGTTGCCTAGTAGATTTGTGCAATTTCTGGGCAGAGCAGCTAACTGCTACCTAGGACTGTGCAATTCTCGGGCTGAGAAGCCTTGTTGGGAGGAATTGCACAATTTTCTAGATGAAGCCTCACTGGCAGAATAATGCAATTCTAGAGCCCAACAGGCTGCCAAACTGAATTGCGCAACTTCTGGAGGGAAGGATGGTTGCCCTCCAGAATTTCACAATTTATTGAGGGAGCTGCTCAGCCTGCAGCTGGAACAAGTCCAGATAAACATCCTGTGAGGGGGATGGATCAAGCTCTGATAGATAGGCTTCCTTTCTGCAAGAAAAACACTCAAGCTTGTGTACTTGACAAAGCAAGACATGCTACTATGAAAGGTTGGTAACGAGGCTCCAAAATGAAGCTAAGGCAAACTTTTGGAGGGTGGTTGTAGTCGCTACAATACTTGGAGACACACTGGTAGAACTCTAGCTTTCTGAATGGACCTTGTTCGTGAAAAGCGAGTCTAACACCTCTAGAAGTATTTTTTAGTTCTCAGTTCGTCTTGGTTTCCACACTTGCTTGATTGTAAGATGTAGCATTTGCCAAGCTCTTGGTCGATTGACACACATTCCAAGGTAATCCAACACAGTTGTTTCGATTGGGGTTGAGGGGTATATTGGTGCACAAACAGTATAGTCGTCAGAGTCTTAGTTTCATCCCTGGTGTTGCTCCACTGCTAGCAGGCCTAGACAATACCCCGGCGGAGTCACATAGGAACATAAGCATGGCTCCGCTGCTAGTGAGCCTGGTCAGTACCCCAGTGGAGTTACTTGCATCACCTCTCTGCATAGGAAGCCTTTCTTTTCTTTCACCTTATTTATTTTCATTTTTTCAAACATTTTTCACTTTTTCATTTTTTCATTTTTCATCTTCGTAACTATGCATAACACTTATTCATTTCAGAGGTGGAAGAGGGATCCCGACTTATTGAGAGCATAAGAGGTTGTTCCTGCAGAGAAGTAGTTTGTGTATACCTCTGATGTGCTTGTTAAGGTTTTCCCCCTCACCTTACTCTACTTGACTCAATTGACAAGGATTAAACCAAAAACAACCGACAAGAATAGGTGATACTAGTTAGCGTGCAAGCATTGTGTTTTTACCAAGGTTCACTTCGAACAATGTGTATTTTCCATTTATGTATCATGGACTAAAGATAATAGGTTCTTACACAAGAGAGCGGACAACAGAAAACCAAATGTTGATACTTGTACAATTCCTCTCATACTTTACCCAGCTTGTTTCATGAGTCATACATGGTTTCATGTGAAACTAACCTATGAATGAAAAAAGCAAACAAACAAACAACAAAGCAAAGCAGAAGCAAAAGAAAAAGAAAAAGAAAAGAGAGTAAGAAAACAAGCAAGTAGACAAACAAACAAACAAAGCAGGTAAGAAAACAAGCATGCAAGTCAACAGACTGAAAGCAAACACTACTCCTACTCCTAAGCTAACGGTGCATGGGTTTGATCACGTGAAGTGATATTTCCAATGCAGCCATCGACACATTGGTTGACCCATGTTGGTGAAGGCTTGGTCTATGACCAACCCAGTTGTGCAAACCAAAAAGCGTGAAAGATATAATGATGAAGACAGACACACTCCAAGCTTACAAGCGACCACAGAACAAAGAGGAGTAAAAGCACATGACATGCATTCTGTGGAGTTGCCATGGTGTTGTGCTACATTGTGTGCAGATGTTGAGTGTATGCATTCTCTTTATTTTGACATGCAAGCAAATGTGAGAAAGGTATACCACTCACGTTGTGCATGTGTGCTTGTCGTGTAAGATTCCTCCAACGCATGAGCGATGGGATCATGTAGTTCAAGTGGAGGAAGCGAAATCTAGGTGTTTCACTGATCTTTAATGCGAAGTAGAAGTGATGACGATCCTTGAGTGTTTCAAAAATTTCCTGATCAGAACTGAAACCAACCTCAAGACAGCAAGGGCCTGACATAACCATTAGCTCGGGCTGAAGTGCCTCAACAGTCTTGGGGGTTTCAACTTCGTTGATAGATAGATCATCGTAGACCAGTGTCTTAGACAGATTAACAATGATTGAATCAACATCGTGATCAGATGAAGAAGTAGAGAGATCGCGACACCAAGATCAGAAAATTCAGGATGTTTGTTGGTGTCCTCGTGATTTGATGAACCGAGCAAAGGGTTAGATGAGAAGCAAAGATGTTCACTCTCTGTGTTTTCAGAAATGAGAGATGAAAAATTGGATGGATTTCTAGAGGAAGATGTGTCCTCTCCGCACTCTGATGACAGACTTACATCCAACGTGTCCTATGAATGATCAGAACTAGAAACATCCGAAAATGGGTTTTCACAGGGGAAATCAGCAGTGGCAGAATCACAAGGGATGTCAAGATGAAGCAGATGAGGCACGGATGGAAGGGAGTCATCCTTCATCGGGGGTTATTCTTTAGATTTCCACACACACTCAACATGAATTATGGCACAGGTTGGTTGCATAACACTAACTTCGTCGACAACTTGATCCTTGTTCACAGTAGGTGAGGAGTCCAGAATAGGAGAACACAAGACAGTACAATCTGGAGGATCAACAGAACGCAGGGATAGAGGTTGAGGGAATGAATCCACATGACAACCAACAAGATTGCAATCCAAATCTACGTAGATATCAAGAGCAGGTGGGGTGGGAGGATGTGACAATTCAATAGATGTGTGTGCATGATCTCCCACACCACTCTATGGTGGTGGAGTTGTTTGATGAGGTGAAGGCAGACAATCGCTTGTGACAATAATTGTGCCTGCCAGTAATGGCACAACACCATCGCCAAATTGTGCTAATCAGGGTTTAGATATGTGAAGAAGATACTCAAATCTTCCATCATGAAATTCCCAATCAATATCATCTTCTGGGAATCGGTATGCAATATTACAAAAGCGTGTGTAAAACTATTCAAAAGATTCATCAGGTGCTTTTTGTAATTCCAGAATTTCTTTGGTGAGTGCTTTATAGTTAAAGTGATTGAAAGCATGGTCTATCTCTACAACCAGATGAGAAAGAGAATGAATAGATTTTTCGGGCGTTGTGGCACACCAGTGCATTGGGTGCCCTCGAAGCGTGTAGACGAACAACGCACAGCTCATGTATTCTTCAAAGAATCCATGTATTTCACATGAGCCTACAACGTCAAATGCCTGCCTAACCAAGAATATGTAGCCTCCACCATCGTATGCCTTATGAAATCATTTCCATAAGACATACACTCTAGAAGAGCAAATCAGTAGTTAGTCATGATAGATATGTAGAGATTTAAAACAGATGTGAGGACTCAGCTTGTCATCTAGCCCTCCTTCTAGGGCCAAAATGTTAACAGCGTTGGACCCACCAACATGTCAGGGGATCTCCCTAATAAGAAGTCCCAATTAGACCTCATACCGTTTGGTGTAGGACTCCCAGTAGTGGGATGTACGGTAATGCCTTGACCGCGATTTTGCACAGAGGCAAGCAAGATAACTTTGTTGGTACCAAGTGTGTGACATCTACAGTGAGCCAAGGAAGGTGCATGAGAGGTTCTAACACATGGGGGTTGATATGAGTGCACCCCTTGGAATCCTATGATAGCACGTAGTTAAGAAGGGAACACACGAGCGAAGATGTGTCACAACATGGAAGGCAAGTTAGCAAGCAATCCAAAGTGATGGTTGAACCAACAGCACATTTCACAAATATTCATACATACATATATAGATAGTTATACATGCATGTGTAACCAAACCAATACATATATCATTTAGAGTAAACCAGATCGCATAGAATACAATACAACATATGCATGAAACATGTTGGCTCTTGTTATATCAAGAAGTGTAAGTTCCAGTCATACAATACATCCATGTCCACCCACTAGTTCCGATAGTGGAACGTTACAACCACAACTGCCTGCTCCTCCAAAGAGATGTACTAGCTCTGCACAGTGGAGAAGCCAAGGCTCGTTACAATATTGTCCAATCTCTCCCCAAGATAGTCTCATCGGAAGCTTGGCTGACCAAAAGCCTATACAATGACTTATGAGGTTCTATTTATAGCAAAGAGTGGGGTGACCCTTGACATTACCCTTTGTGACAGTTCATCTACCCTCATGACTCTTCATCTACTCTATGATTGTTACATCCAACTATCAACACTTGACTTACACTTGACAAGACGTTACACTACAATGCACATGTGCCCATGTGAGACAAAATGGCTTGAGTGAGCCATGAAATACATCACTGACACTCGGTCTGTTGTGGTGAGACCAACTTTTTGAAATGCTTGTGATGGTGATGGTGAAGGTGGTAAGCTGATGCCAATCTTGGTCGTCCGTGATGGTGTGCATGCAGTCCATGGTGACATCTTGCTAAAGTGAACTCTTGCCTCCATTGCATCATGCATATGCAAATCATGGTGGTTCTCTTGTATTATTCAATTTGGAAAATATACATTATAGAGAAGTCCAGCCCCAGAGCTGAGGCGATAACTAGATTACATAAAACAAAATTACAATCGATGGTTTTTCTCTCCTTCGCCTCCTCCTACCTATCTCTATATTATATATATCCTTTCGGCTCTAGGCCGTTTACACTAATTACAAATATTTCTTGTTCAGGCCTTTCGGCCAAACAGACTTAGAAAACTGAAATTACAAACTTGGCCAGCAATTATAATACACATGAACTTCACTTGGCCATAATTTAACTTTGGAGAATAATCCCTGCATGTGCACCACCTATTATCCTGCTTCAGTTCATCAATAGTTAGACTCAGAGTCGAGGATCGAGACCCGTCCTCGTGGAAGATTTAGCTTCTCAAAAATCTCGGACAGTCTTCCTAGCAATGCAGGAATCTACCTGCACTAGTCAACTCATTCATCATTAACACTAAGTTCCACGATTACTCTAGGAAATCAATATGAGTTACAAGAAGTATGTAAATAGGCATGAAATCCATATAAAATGATTAATAAAGTTCTGAAATAAATCTTAATATAAAATATGAGCATGTGCAGGAATGGGTAACTATCTTGTACTAGTGCAGGAAGGAAGGGTCTTTTATTGAGATAAAGAGAGGTTGATTTTGATGGAAATGGGGTAGAGAATATGGCAATGCAGGATACCAACATATATCTAATGTGTTCAATGTTGGGTTGTGTTATATTCTTTCCACGACTAACCTACATAGTGAACCAGGGAGTTAGAGGGGGGGTGGAGCCCCCCCTTCGTTGTGTCGATTGCGCAACGGGGAGGGGGGTCACAGGGGAGACGGCAGCCCCCCTGTTCTGGGGATTGGAGGGAGACGGGTAGCCCCCCTCTACGTGGTCCGGGGTAGCACCCCGTGAAATTTTTTTTGGACCCTATATTAGGTTGGGCAGACCTACCTATGGTTTTCAGTCCATGGTTTTGGACGCAATGGTTTTCGGTCCATGGTATTAGATGCTTCAGTATGCATAAATATGTATTGTAACATTGAAAGGAATATAATGAAAAATCAAGCTGGTAGTCTCGGTTCTGGGATCCAGGGGAAAATCTTTGTGTATATGTGTTTTATGTGTTATGCTCTCGCATTGTTTATTTTCTGTGTTTTAGAATTCGTATGCAGGTAATTTCTATACGGGGTTAAAACCTACATTTGGTATCAGAGCTGTTTTGGCTTCAAGGGGACACCTTTGTTGCTGAGGGGTTTCGCTCGAGCCTGTGGTAGACCCTGTTCAGTGGGAGATCTACGAGATTGATTCTGGTGGTGAAAGAAGATGGTGAGCAGTGGAAAGATAGAGATCGAGAAATTAATGCTCATAGTTTTGAGTTGTGGAAACTCAAGATGGAGGATCTGTTGGTGGATAAAGATTAGTGGATTGTGGTAGATCTGGGTACTAAACCAACGGGAGTTTCCGATGAAGAACGGAAGAAGTTGGATCGAAAGGCAAAGAGCACAATATGATTGTGTGTCTCAAATTCAGTATTATTCAATGTATCAGGGGAAGGTACGGCAAAAGCTTTGTGGGACAAGTTAGGGACTTTGTACCAATCTAAGTCTCTGGTGAATAAACTGTTCCTGAGGAAAAAGCTGTATAACCTGAGGATGAAAGATGGAGACTTGGTGATAGAGCATCTGAACGCATTTAATATTGTGGTAAGTCAGTTAGCGTCTGTTGATATTAAAATTTCAGATGAAGATAAATGCATCAGTTTGTTGTGTTCTCTACCAGATTCGTGGTATAGTCTGGGTATTGCAATAGGTAGCAATGCAACTACCTTGCAGTTTGATGAAATAGTCTCATCCTTGCTGACGGACGAGATGAGACGGAAAACTATGGAGAGCCAGAATGGTGATTCCTTGTCTGTACGAGGACGGTCCCAGAACAGAAACAAAAATAAGTCATTGAGTGGGAGATCTAAATCTCCAGGAAAACCTGTAAAAGTGTTGTGCTAGAAATGCGGAAAGGAAGGGCAATACAAAAGGGATTGTAAATATAAAGCTCCTGATAAAGGAAAGGGATCTGATGATACTCCTTCTGTAGAGGCGAAAACCACCTCAGATGAAGGTGGGGATGTTTACTTAGCTTCTTCAAGTACACATGTAGATCATGAAGCATGGTTGATTGACTCAGGTGCATCCTTTCACTTCACTCCCCATAGAGAGTGGTTTTGTGAGTATGATAAATACGATGGTGGTGATGTCTTCTTAGGGGATGATAGGAAGGCTAGAATCATTGGTCGCGGAAAAGTAAAGTTGAAGTTGCAAGGTGGAAGGGTTAGAACACTTCCAGGTGTTCTGCATATTTCTGCATTAGCCAGAAATCTGATTTCTGTAAGCAAGTTGGATGATGCAGGTGTAAAAACAATGTTCGAGAAGGATACCTGCAAGATGGTTCAAGGAGCACTGGTATTGATGTGGGGGGTTCAGACTGGAACTCTGTATAAGCTGCAAGTTAGTAATGTTGTTGAGGGGTGCAATAGTTTTATGGCTCCTGAAAGTGGAGCAGAAAATCCAGTGGTCTCTGGAGAGAAGACCATGTTGTGGCATCAAAGGCTTGGACATATTGGAGAGAAGGGCCTTTGAATACTTCAAGAAGGTATGAGTAATAGCTCTATGGATTTTGATTTTTGTGAAAATTGTGTATATGGGAAGCAGAATCGGGTGAGTTTCCCCTCTGATGGTAAGAGGGTGAAATAGATATTAGAGCTTGTGCACAGTGATGTGTTTGGACCTGTGAAGGTTCCATCACTGGGTAATTTTGTGTACTATGTATCATTTATAGATGATTTCTCAAGGAATACATGGATATATTTCCTTAAGAAGAAACCTAAAGTCTTTGACAGGTTTAAAGAATTTAAGGCTCTGGTGGAAAACCAGACAGAGAAGAAGATAAAGGTGCTAAGGACAGATAATGGTGGAGAGTTTTGTAGTAAGGTTTGAAGAATTCTGTAAGAAGTGCGGTATAGCACAACAGAAGACTACTCCATATACACCTCAGCAAAATGGAGTTGCAGAAAGAATGAACAAGACGTTGATGGAAAGGGCAAGAAGCATGCTCAATGGTGCCGAGTTAGGACAAGAATTCTAAGCAGAGGCGGTGGAGACAGCATGTTACTTGGTCAACAGATCACCTTCATCAGCATTGGAGGATAAAACTCCACAAGAGGTATGGACTGGTAAGAAACCCTCTCTTTCACATCTGAGGGTATTTGGATGTGATGCATATGTACATGTTCCAAAGGAGAAACGAACAAAGTTGGATAGTAAATCTGAAAAGTGCATCTTTATTGGGTATAAGGATGGTTTAAAGGGTTATAAGCTTTGGAACCCAGCAACAAGGAAGGTTGTGTACAACCGAGATGTGGTGTTCAGAGAGCTGAAAGATGTTATTAAACATGAAGTCCAACCAAAGGAACCTGAGAAGATAGAGTTTGAACTAAAGGAGGAAGAATCAGACTGTAAAGTAGAGGAGGAATCAGAAGATGAAGAGCCACAAACTCCGGGTGTAAGAAGATCATTTCGAGAAAGAAGGCAGCCAGAAAGGTATAGTCCATTTGTTTTATGTTCAAATTTTGCTTTATCTATTACTGATGATGATCCCAGGACTGTGAAGGAAGCAGTAGATTCAGAGGATGGAAAACTCTGGAAAGAGGCCATGATTGATGAAATGGCATCTTTACACAAAAATGAGGCTTGGGATCCGGTGGAGTTTCCGGCTGGAAGGAAACCAATTGGCAACAAATGGGTGTTCAAGGAGAAGACAAATGCAGAAGGAAAGGTAGAGAAATACAAAGCTCAGTTGGTAGCAAAAGGTTATTCCCAGGTGCCGGGAATTGATTTTGGTGATATTTTTTCTCCTGTTGCCAAGGCAACTTCTATTAGATTACTTTTATCTGTTGCTGCCACTTTTGATTTTGAGGTAGAACAGATGGATGTGAAGACAACATTTCTTCATGGGGATCTAGAAGAGGAGATCTACATGAAGAAACCTGAAGGCTTTGCGATGAAGGGTAAGAAAGAACTGGTATGCAAGTTAAAGAAGTCTCTGTATGGGTTAAAACAGTCACCAAGGATGTGGTATCATAAATTTGATACATTTATACGGGGACTTGGCTTCACCAGAAGCAAAGCAGATCACTGTGTGTATTTTAAATTAATTGGTGACCGTGTTATTTATCTAGTCTTGTATGTGGATGATATGTTGCTGGTTGGAAATGACAAAGAAATTTTCCATGATTTGAAGACCCAATTATCCTCCAAATTTGACATGAAAGATCTTGGTGCTGCAAAATATATTTTGGGCATGGAAATTAAAAGAGATCGGGCAAAGAGGAAGCTTTCATTAAACTAGAGGAAGTATGTTGAGACAATATTGCAGAGGTTTAATATCTGGGATAGTAAACCGGTGAAGGTTCCTATTCCTGTAGGTGTAAAGTTATCTGTTGAACAGTGTCCCAAGACACAAGAAGAGGAAGAGGATATGTCCCGTGTTCCATATGCAAGTGCAGTCGGTAGCCTGATATATGTAATGGTCTGTACTAGACCAGAAATTGCACATGCAGTGCGAGTATTGAGCAGGTTTATGTCAAAACCAGGGAAGGAGCATTGGACAGCGATGAAGCGGGTTTTCAAATATTTTTGTGGCACTAGTGATTATGGTTTGTGCTACAAAGGAAGACCAGGATTGGATAGAGTGTTGGATATTCATGGCTTTGTTGATGCTGACTCGGTTGGAGATCTGGATCAAAGAAGATCTACAAGTGGGTATGTGTTTAACCTATTTGGAGGTGCAGTCAGTTGGATGAGTAAGAAACAATCTATAGTGGCACTATCAACTACAAAGGCAGAATACATGGCAGCCACTCATGCAAGCAAGGAAGCAGTTTGGTTGCAGAGATTTTGTTCAAGTATGGGGTTAATACAGGGAGTTATAAGGATAGACTGTGATAGCCAAAGTGCAATTTTCTTGGCAAAGAACCCTGCTTACCATTCAAAGACAAAGCACATTGATGTTCAGTATCACTTTGTGATGGATATGATAGAAGACAAAAAGGTGTTGTTGGTAAAGGTGGACACTTTGAAGAATAATGCAGATGCATCAAAATCTGTGAGCTCTAAGAAGTTCTCTTGGTGTAGAGAAACAATGGGAATTTCAGGGCTATAAAACTGACTAAGCTCTCCTGTGGCCCCTTGTGGAAAGAAAACGACAAGTGGGAGAATGTTGGGTTGTCTTATATTCTTTCCACGACTAACCCACGTAGTGAACCAGGGGGTTAGACCCCCCCTTCGTTGCGCTGATTGCATAGCGGGGGTGTCACAGGGGGGGCGGTAGCCCCCCCTGTCCGAGGGGTTTGATGGGGGTGGGTAGCCCCCCTCCACGGGGTTTGGGGTAGTGCCCCGGGAAAAAAAAATTGGACCCTATATTAGGTTGGGCAGACCTACCTATGGTTTTCAGTCCATGGTTTTGGACGCGATGGTTTTCGTTCCATGGTATTGGAAGCTTCGGCATGTATAAATATGTATTGTAACATTGAAATGAATATAATGAAAAATCAAGCTGGTAGTCCCAGTTTTGGGATCCAGGGGAAAATCTCTATGTATATGTGTTTTATGTGTTATGCTCTCACATTGTTTATTTTCTGTGTTTTAGAATTCATATGCAGGTAATTTCTATATGGGGTTCAAACCTACATTCAAAAGAAAATGCAAACTACATATTTGTATATCCCTCGAGGAGACCTTTCCAATGGTATATGGCACTTAGAAATTATCTAAATGGTTGAAGATATATCACAGTTTGAAGTATAGCAATTAGAAGGAAAAGAAGTATGGACCATGATGAGACTCATCATTGGGTAAATATATGGAGCTTAATCCACCTCCTAGCTAAGTCAAATCAACTCTTCTCACAATTTATTACATATTTTGATTGTATTTTGTTCAATGAGATGAGTCAAAGTGAAATATTATGCCTAGTGGACTAATGTGCATTGATAGCAGGTTTGTGAGATAAAATCATGGAATTTTGGCTAATTAAGGGCTGAAACTCAAATGATACAAGGAAGAGATATTGTAGGAGGTAAATCCTCCTCACTTACTCCTCCCTCATTCAAATATTCCTCCATCAATCACACTAGCTCGGAGTACAAGCAGCCAAGTAATGGAGATCAAAAGGCAGCCGAGAAAGTGACAGTTAAAGAGCTATTTTATCTCGAGTTTGGAGTCAAGACTTCCTATATTTAAGGAATTCGTTCGAGACTTCAGTTGTATAAATAAAGAGGTGTAGAGCCTCATTAGGATTCGAATTTTTATTGTAAAAACACTAGTAATTTTTTAGTTCAAGACTTGTGGAAGACATTGTTATGTAATTTTCTGTTTTAATAATGAGAATGAGCAATTCCTTGATCCAGCATTGAGTTAACTCAGATGGCTGAAGCTCTTGGGTTAGGGCCCAACCCTAGCATAAAAGGCTCCTCTTCTTGTACTTGTATGCTTAGATTGGTTTCATAGATTAATGATTGAATTGTCTTTAGAATTATTTCATTGCAAGTAGTGTAGATTTTATTAGTTTGCTTCCATTTGTGCTTTACTTCAGCAGTAGTTTATAAGAGATAAAGGAACATAAAAAAATTGTCATTAGGTGTTTTTGGCCTCACTCCTTCCCTCAGGGATCATGGTTTGAGGAAAGAACTCCTATGCAGCCCCAAAAAGACAGAATTCTAGTTTCTCATGGAATTTAGGGTTTTTTGTACTTAGGCCAGCATTTGATCAATTTCCAAGAGTAGGATTTAGTTATCATTTCTTCTACCTTCAGTATTACATTAGATGTCATTAATGTTCCATATTATTCTGCAAGTTCTCCTCATGCATAAAGTAGGCAGCTAGCTCATGAAATTCAGTTTTCCTTAGATAATTGAAATTCTACTTGTTTACATGATTTTTAGGTAAATGTCAATGTTTGATGCAGTTCATATGTTTTAGAAGTACAGAGAGGTTTCATAGTGATAAACCTCATTCCAACTTCATCCATCCATGATCATTCTTTGCTTTCACTAAAACCCTCACCAATTTCATCATTTCACAAGGAAACTTCTCCAAGCTTGTTGAGCAAATCCAACCATCTCCCAACCTTGGTTTTGAGTTCTGAAGTGGTCCTAGGCACTCCCTTGCCTCATTCCATCCACCAACCACCTTCCCTAAGCCTTCCATCACCTTCAACACCCATCCTTTTGCTCTCGGTTGTATCTTGTAGAAATACAGGGGATCCTGTAGGTTTTTAGGACATCCTATAGAACACATTAGGACATCCTGTAGGTTTACTTGTAGTGGCCTGTTTTGAGGCCGAATTGAGGAAAAAGCCTCTAGGAAGCTAGAAAAGGTCCCCTACTGGTCTCCCCAACCTTCTAGCCATTCACCATCATCCCTAAGCCACCTACCACATCACCAAAAGAGATTAGCTTTCACACTTTCACATAAAAAAGACAAAAAGAAAAATAGAATTATTTTATTCATTTACATGCACAGTAGTAGAATGTTTGATGCTTTGAATTTGCATGCTTAGGATAGTAGAATTTCATACATGTTAACTTAGTATTATTTTGAAGCATAGCCTCTTAGCAGTTAGTTAGAAAATTGTCTGTTTTAGCATTTGATTTCAGTCTTTTTCCTTACAGCAGTAGACAAGCTTTCTCTTAGAATAGATTTCTCTTTCCCTCATTGGTAATCAACCTTCTTCTGAATCCATAGGAGTCTGGTTTGAAAAACATTAGTGGTCTATCGCCAGCTTAGCAGTGACAATGAGCAGACCCATCACATTTACTTATGTATACAGCACTGTCACCTCCAAATTTGTAAGAACCCTGGGTTGATAAAGTAAAGTTGGTAGCCCTAGGAGTTGCAGCATTTTTGTTGCAATACTGGTGCTCATCACTTTTTGGTGCCATTGTCGGGGAGGTGTCTGAGTAGTATGTGATTACTGCTTTATTTCTTCCATTTCTTGTCTCTGATATTCTGCTATTAGTTTCATTTTTGAAAAAGTAATTTAGTTTGCTTTCTTTTCCATTCTTCATTCTTTGCTTTCCTTTCCATTCTGCAAGTAAGATTTCATTCAAGCAGTTAGTTTTCATTCAGTCAGTTAGTTTTCATTCAGTCTGCAATTTCAATTCTGCAATTATTTTCAAAGCTTGAAAAAAACACAAAACAAAACAAAAATACTTCTTTCATGCCTCGTAGGAATAGGGATAACTTATGGAAATTTTTTCCAAATACCCCAACCGCTTAAAATAGCCAACCTTCCCTCTTCTTCGGTGGATGTGAATTGGAGGAACCCTTAGGTGAACAACCAGAGATATTTGAAGAGCCTACATGGGGAGAAGAAGAAGAAGAACCCATTCCAACTGACTCAGTGGCTGACAATAGAAATGATAGAGGAAATAGAGAAAGAGTTGAGGTTGCCTTCCCCATCAGGGAAACCAATGGGGATACCAGGATGAAGAATGTAAGCCCCTATGCCCTTCCTCATTTCCATGGCCTAACCTCAAAAGATCCAGACACTTTCTTGTTTGAGTTTGTTGTCATATGTAGAACCTATAATTACACCGATGATGAGTAGAAGTTGAAACTATTCCCATCCATTCTCAAGGATGCAACTTTGCACTAGTTCATGGGTTTACCTGGGGATAGCATCACAACTTGGGCTCAGATGCAACAAGCCTTCAACAACAAGTATCAATACTACTATAGGTCTAAAGATAGTAAAGAGGAAATTTTTAGGATGACCTTAGGGAATGATGAATCCTTAGAGGATTACGAAAAAAGATTCTAGCTTAGCACAAAAGGGCCAGGTGCACACTTGACCTTGAGTCACTAAAGCTAGTCTTGATTAGAGGGGTAAGGGAAGATCTTCTAGATACCGTAAACCTATTAGCAGGATGGGATATCTATGGTCAGTCCATCCTCTTCCAGTACATCCATCAAGGGTGAAATTGGAAACATGCTGGAATATTTCAAGAGTGAGATGCTGCAAACGCTTGCCCTACAGATGGACACTATGCACATTAAGAGGAAACAGGAGGAAGCAGAGAGAACCTTAGCCAATTTTTTCCCTAGATGCACAAGGAGGCACCCTAGGAATGAATGTCCATTAAACCTGATTGAAGTCTACTCAGTCTGTGAAGAAAACCACTCCATAGAAAAGTGCCCTTCGCTACTTGCGCTAAATGTTGTATATCAAGGAGCTGAAGGGGTGACTGAACAACTCTACTACATAAATCAAAGGAGACCTCGTGGTCCTCGACCATACCAACAAGGCATGCAAGGGTCATCCCATGCATATTACAACCCCAACCAGACCACATCCATTCCCTCTTGGGGGGGCCTTGCTCATCCTTCCTGGTTTACACCTCCTCCTTCATCCTTTGCACCTCACTATCATTACCAGCCGACTAGCCAGTGATTTCAACCATATGCTCTGTCACAGCCTCAGTGGAATGCACTGCCCCAGGGGTGGAGGCCCCCATACAATAATGCTCCAGCTTTATTGCCTCTACCACCTTTTCAACCACACATTTTACACCCTACTCCACCTAAACAACCCCAAATGCCTACCCAGCCAAATCCGAACCCGAACAACAAACAGGCACATCAATTATATAGTGGAGAGACATCCTATCCTTCTTATGCTGTGGATATTCAGGAAATCAACCTGAGATCTGGGAGAGTACTCTCGGACAACCAACCTCTACCTCCACCTAGGGAGAGTGAGGAAGAAAGAGAGGAAAGCATGCCTACAGTAAATCCACCACCCTTTCCTGAGAGATTAACTCAACCAATCCAGCCTAGCCTAGAAGAGACTGAACTTCTGGGAGAATTGAAAAATCCATGTGTCAAAATTCCACTTCTACAAGCTATAAAGGATGTACCTATTTACAACAAGTTGATTAAGGAGAAGTGCTTCAAACATCCAGGGAGGCGAAAAAGGGATGCCCCAACCATTAATGTCATTGGATAGTTGTCCGACCTAATGTTGGGGCAAGTAATTTTTCCAAAGTATTTTGACCCTGGAAGCCCTATAGTAGATGTGCACATTAATGGCACCATTTTCCCACACACTTTGATTGATCTTGGGGCTGCCATTAATGTGATGACCAAGGACACCACGCTCAAGCTCAACCTCCAGGGTTCATTGAGAAAGACCACAATAGTCCTGCAGCCTGCAAACCGTTCCACAGTGACCCCTGAGAGGATTGTGGAGGATGTGATGGTCTCCATTGACTCTTGGGAGTACCTTGCAAACTTCCTAGTTCTCAAACATAAGGCCAAGCTTATTGGCTACCCTCTCATCCTTGGGAGGCCCTAGTTAGCCACTATCGATGCCTACATTAGCTGCAGGGCTAGAAATATGAGTATAAAAAATGGGCATATGTCATAGAAATTAGTCCTGTACCCTCCTGCTTAGCCATCTCTAGAACATGACTTACCTTTATGGCTAGAGGAGGAGAAGTTTATTCATCCCAACTCTATACCTTAGAAACAGCCATGGGAGGAGGACAACCGGGTGAAGATAATTTGATTGAACACATACTCCAAAGTCCAACTCCCAGCACATTGTCCTTAGAAGTAGTAAAGGAAACCCAGAACAACCATCAGGTTGATCTATGCTTAGCTTATTCAAACCCTACCTGTGTCAAAACCATAGAATTCAGCCCTAAGAGAACTTTGAAAATCAACCCATCTCTTTCTATACACCAAGATGAAAAGTTGTGCAACATGCTAAAGGAACATCTCGATGCATTTGCTTGGAGTTACAAAAAAATGAAGGGAGTACACCCCTCAGTGTGTACTTACCACATTTATATCAAAGAAGGTTGCAAACCAGTTTGACAACCCCAAAGGAGAATGAATCCAGCTCTCAAAGATATAGTTAAAGAAGAACTACAAAAGCTGCTAGATGCAGGATTCATTTACCCTATCTCATATAGTGAGTGGGCCTCTCCTTTGGTGTTGGTTCCAAAGAAAAATGGGAAGTGGAGGATTTGTGTCGATTATGGAGAGTTAAACAAAGCCACAAAAAAGGACTAGTTCCCTCTACCTTTCATTGACCAAGTGCTAGATGGACTGGCAGGGAAAAAGTTCTTCTCTTTCCTAGATGGGTTTAGCAAGTACAATCAAATCCATATCAGCCCAGAAGACTAGGATAAAACCACCTTCACATGTCCTTGGGGAAATTTCGCCTATAGGGTCCTTCCTTTTGGCCTATGCAATGCCCCTGCCACTTTCAAGAGAACAATCCCGAGTATCTTTGTCGAGCTAGTCCATGATGTAGTGGAGATTTATATGGATGATTTTACACCCTATGGGTGTGATTTCCAAGAGGCTCTGTCCAACTTAGGTAAGGTGATGAATAAATGCATCGAAATTACCCTGTCCCTTAGTCCTGAAAAATGTGAGTTCTTTATGACTGAAGGGATTGTGCTAGGTCATTCAATATCCCAATAAGGACTGCAGGTGGACCCAAACAAAATAGCCATCATCCAAAGGGTCCCACCTCCGCAAAAGTAGAGAGATGTCAGAAGTTTTCTAGGTTTAGTTGGATACTATCGAAGGTTTATAAAAGACTTCAGCAAGTTAGCTTCTCCTTTATTTGGGTTGTTGGCCAAAGACTCTGAGTTTGTATGGTCAAAAAGTTGTCAAGAGGCCCTGGACACCCTGAAGGACAAGTTGACCACTGCACCTATTCTCTGAGGCCCAAATTGGGCCCTTCCTTTCATATACATGCTATTGCCTCACACAAATCCATAGGAGCAGCTCTAGGCCAGATAGGTTCTAAATTGCCTTATGCCATTTACTTTATTAGTAAGAATATGTCAAAGTTCGAACTGAACTACACAGTGACCAAAAAAGAGCTACGGTTGTTGTGCATTCATTGAACAAATTTAGGCATTACATTATAGGTTATCAAACATTTGTACATACTGAACATGTTTCAATTAAATACTTAATGAATAAACCTGATGTGAATGCCCAGATTATTATATGGTTACTTTTATTACAACAGTTTGATCTAACTATTGTTGATAAGCCTGGCAAGGAAAATGTTGTTGCAGATTTTTTGTCCAGATTAACTTTGCCTGCAGGGGAGGAAGGAATGGTTGATGATCAGTTACCGGATGAGCACTTATTCGCCATTTCAGTTCTCTCTCCATGGTTTGCTGACATATCAAACTATTTGGTTTCCACACAGTTCCCACCAGGTTTGTCCTCCAAAGAGAAAAGAAAGATTGTGAGGAAGAGCTCCCCATTCACTTGGATTGGGGGCAACCTCTTCAAACTAGGCCCGGATCAAATTCTGAGAAGATGTGTTAGGGAGGATGAATTCTTTGACATCCTTATGACCTGTCATGATGGGCCTTGTGGAGGTCACTTTGCAGCCAAGGGGAAAACGTTCAAGGTGTTACAAGTTGGTTATTATTGGCCCACTCTTCATTAGGATGTGAGGAGATATACTAGTCAGTGTGATCGGTGCCAAAGTATGGGAAAGCCTGCTCCAAGGGATGAAATGCCTCTGCAACCTCAAGTGACTTTTGAGCCATTTGACAAGTGGGGCATGGATTTCATTGGACCTATTAACCCTCCTTCTAAGCAAAAGCAGTACATCATTGTGTGCACTGAATATTTGACCAAGTGGGTTGAAACTAATGCAATCAAGGTAGCCAATTTACATCCAACATGATTGAAGACTTGTTAAGCCAGCACAAGGATCATAGAACCTCAACTCCCTATCATCAACAATATAATGGGCAAGTGGAGGTGACCATAGAGTGTTGGAGGGCATTCTGACCAAAGTGGTTAGCAGTAGTAGAAAATATTGGGCAGATAGATTAGATGAGGCCACCTGGGCCTACAATACCACCTAGAAGACCACCACTGGATTCACACTCTATGAGTTGGTCTATGGGAAGAAGGGCCTGTTTTCCATTGAATTTGAGTACAATACATTGAGGATTACAACCCAACTAGATCTAGATCTCAGCAGTGCACAAAAAGAGAGATTTCTCCAGTTGAATGGGCTGGATGAGTTCATAATGCAGGCCCTCCTACACACAGAGGTGACTCAAATTCAAAGGAAGATCTGGCATGACAAGAACATCAAGGAAAAGAAATTTCAAGAAGGTGATTGGGCTTTGTTATATGATTCCAGATATAAATATTTTAAGGGCAAGTTAAGGACTAGATGGTTAGGGCCTTATGTCATAAAGAAATGTCATGATAATGGTTCAGTGCATATTAGAACCATAGATGCAGAGGCCATTCCTTTACTTGTTAATGGGCACAGATTGAAGGTTTACAAGAGGCCATTGTCAAAGCAAGAGTTCATTGATGGTATTAGCAAAATAGTGATGGTGGTGGAGAAAGTCTCAGCTCCTACCTCATCAAGTCACTGAGAAAAAAGAGAAAAACGGAAAAAGGAAAAAATAGGGAAAATGAGAAAAATAAGGAGACTCAGGTGAAAACCTCCATGAGGCACCTGAGTCCCGCTGTTGGGTTGAAAACCTCTTGAGGCAGCCCAATGATGTCAAAACAAAAAAAAAAGGAGAAATAAAAAGATCTCAGGGTGAAAACCTCTCTTGAGGTGCCTAGGGCAAGCAACTAGGATGAAAACCTCTTGGAGGCAAACTATTTTCTTTCAATAAAAATAAAAATAAAAAATATTTTTTATAGGTCAGCATGAGGACGATCAGAGCAACAAAAGAGAATCAAAAGGGACCTATCCATCTCATGTTTTTATTTCTCCATTCATTATCCTTCATCATTCCATCATTCCCTCCATTTTTTCCACTCATTTACCTCAGTTTGCAAGGGTTTTGTGTTTTCTACAGGATTCCCTGAAAACCTACAGGATGATCCTGTAGGAATTACAATGGCTTGGGAACTAAAGTAACCCTAGTGTTGGGCGCAGGATCCCCTAAGGGAAGTGTTGGGGCTTAGAGCCCAGATTTTGGTCAATTTTGTAATTCTAATGTAAAGACTCTCCAATTTTTGGGCGCGGAGCACGTAGTTTGTTAAAAAGTCATAGGGTTGTCCGCCCTAATTTTGATAATGTAATGTCAACTGTAGAGATATAAATAGAGAAAACCTCTAAGTAGTTAAGACATGAAGATATGGAAAAAGATATGATGTATGCTAGATAGATCTAAAGTGTAAAGTCTAGTGTTGGATCGTAGAGTAGGAAGAGGCTCTGCAGCTAAGTGCGCAGAGGCCTAGTAGTCCGTAGCTGAGTGCGCAAGGCAAGTAGAGTTTGTAACAGTTGGAAGTATTAATAAAGAGAAGTTTCATATCATTTCTGCGTATTTATTTCCTGTTTTATGCATCTGTTACATTGGGTATGAATTTCACTTTTAGTGCTTATATGATGCACGATTGTGTATAACTTTATTGATTAAGTGAATGCAAGGAAGAATATTTGTTTTCACGAAGATAACTAAGATCTGTAACTAGGATAAGTAAGATATTTAGTCTAGGTTGGGAAATAGCGCAGATCGCTGCCCTAGCAACGTGAAAGCATCTCAACCCCTGGTTAGGGTTGTGCGAAAGACGATTGTGACACTTCGTGAAGGAACTGAAGGTTGGAACAGTCCGTGAAGCAACTTGCGTGAAGGCAGGCCTAGTTGGACTAAATCGACATCACAGACATCTCAAGGGTGAGGAAACTTGGTTCCAGCATCCCCCCATAATGCTTTAGGTGAGACTTCAGTCTGCGCCCTGCGGGCTGATGCCGAAAGGGCCAGTAGTGTAGGGATTTGTTTGGATAAATAACTCTAAACCTGGGTCAGGACCCCATAAGCCAACAAATGGTTTTGTTTCTGGGACCAAAATCTGCATAGAGATGTCTGATGTCATATCATTGGAATCCAACTAAGAAAGAAATTGAAGGCTAGTTGGACCGGAGAATTCACGAGTTCACGGCACAGGAGAACATAAACACGCGACTGTCAAAAGAAGAGTGGCTAGATAACTACCTGTACATAGAGATCCACGAAATATTTTTTTGTCCTTCCCTATTAAGCTATACGAGTGGATCGCGAAGTTAGCAGATAGATAAGGAAGGTGGAAACTTGACGGTCCTATTGTGTCGACCCCAAAACTAGTGCGAAGGTTGGAAGCATCGGCGAATAAGATCATGCGCACCATTGATTATTGGCTCTATCATATTGTAGGAGGATTCGCTACTGAGTTCACGGTCGACACCTGAGTCAGCTATAGTGAGGCGGAGCGACGTTTTCTCAAAGGACCGCGAGGTAAGTACGTAAAGTCTTTGAATACTTGGATTAAAATGTTATTGTGCGAAAAGAGGGTTATACAATTACCTTGATGTTCGGGGCTATGCGAAGTGGAAAAGCTTATAGGAACGAAGGAAATAAGGGACCAGAAAATAGCCCCTTGATTTCACCTCTACAAGGGGACGAGAAAGAGCTCGCGAAGGTCTCACCACGAAGTGCAATCCCTTTGATAAGGCAAAGAATTCTATGAATACCACCTCCACCCACACCACCACCAGCTTCACCACCATCACCTCCATCTTCACCCATACCCACTCCACCACCACCGTGATTCAATATGGAAAGCACAATGAAGTTGCTTGTGTTCAAAGGTTTGGGAAACGAGGATCCAGAACAATTCTGGTTCGTTGCAAGGGTTGTATAGGAAGCGCAAGGTGTTACAGATGACCATATAAAGAAGATGAGATTGGTTAGTGCCCTACAGGATCACGCGCTGACCTGGTATATTAAGTACTCCATCGATAACCTGAATTCGAGAGTCGCGGATATCCAAGCAGCGTTAAATATAGAATTTAGTAGGCCTAAGTCTGAGGCGTAGTTGATAATTGGATTCAAAGAGATCATGATGCTACCAGGCGAGACTCCTTGGGAGCTAGATCAGAGGCTGAAATTTACAATTTGTGAAGCTAATATGAATTTGATAGATGGACAACATTGCGAGTGGTTTGTGGCTTCGCTACTACCACATTTAAGAAGTGCGATATAGCAATAGAAGATAACAACTCAGGTAGAGGCCTTAGAGATTGCTATGAGGCTACATAAGACCTCGATGCAGGATCCTAACCTAGGAGTTCAAAATATCCACGCGCAACTAAAGAATTTGTGCCTTGAGATGCAGAGTCTGAAACAGGACAGGACAGCTCGACCAGAATTGCACGAAGAAGTATGGTGTGTGAAATTCAAGGGTGAGGGTCATGACAAAGACCACTACCGAGTTTTTATAAATTACCTCACAGGAGGAGGACCGATGCCTTTAAGGCCAGAAGCTCAAGCAAGACCCAATGCAGCGCTTGCTTTGTGGTGCGTGATTTTTTAAATAGTTGGAAAACATGCCATGGACAACTGCCACTTGTTATAGAAGTATACGCAAAATTCGCAATAGTTGTTCTGCAACTTATATAGGTCGGTGGGACATGATGAGTGCACTTGTAGAAGTTATGCTTTGATGATGGATAGAACTCCCACCTACAAAGTTTAGGCTGAAACGCATCCCCTTGACCAAAATACAGGAGTGGCGCGAATAGGATTTTAGGGGCGCAGGCGAGGCCAAGGTGGAGGAGGACCTGGTAGAGGTCGTGGACAGTTGATTTGCTACAATTGCGGAGGGCCAGGACATTATTCCCACGATTGCATGAATCCAACGCACTCGTTGTGTTTGTATTGCACATTGTTTGATCATGAGACAGAAGATTGTCCTATGCTGATAGCTAGGATACACGACAAGGGAGCACTACTGCCTCGCCCGACTCAGAACCTATAGATGATGAGGTCTGAGCTGCGCGAGGAAGACCCGAATGTAAAAATTGTGCTCCGAAGTGGAATCGTGATGGAAAATGACAAAGGAAAATAGCCAGAAGATAGTTCTTGGTTTCGCAAAGATCCGGCGAAAGAAGCAGAGTTTGATTTGGAGCGCGCTCGGGAAACCTTCATGGAAGCCAAGAAGAGCTTCGCTAATGCCTCCACTTCAGGAAGCAAAGATAAACCAGACCTGGAAATGGACCCATCTATGCTCATAATGTTCCTGGAAACCTGTATGAAGTTACTGCGTGACAGTAAGGCTGTGAAAGGATTACAGGTACTCATCAATAGATGCACTGGGACTGCGCCAGGAAAACTGCGTGTAGTCCGGAAGATCAAAAAACACAAAACAAGGACAGGATGAGAAATCAGACTGACCGTGTAGATCATAGAATATGAAATGGATCAAGTCATCCTAGATTTGGGATCGGATGTGAATATTCTGCTGAAATAGGCATGTGAGCGAATGGGAAGACCTACACGGCAGTGGTCTCCAATTCAACTGAGGATGGCGAATGAGCATAAAATAATACCCATGGGGCGATTGCAGGGAATAACTGTGGCTATTGAGGGGGCGAGCGCGCTGGCCTATTTTTAAGTGATAGAGATTGTTGATGATAGCAATCCCTACCCTGCGCTCTCGAGAATTAACTGGCCCACTAATACGAATGGGGTAATCAATCTGTAGAAGTAGAAGATGATTTTTGAGAAGAAGTCACTATGTGTAATTTTACCCCTGAACCCGACTTAAGGATCACGCTATACGGAGCCAGTGCACAACTATGAAAGTGATGATGATTTGGACTGCATCAATAAGATAACAGCACGAGACTAGGACTAGGTGAATCCCACCGCAGATGGGCGGATTGCATGAGAGAACGAGAGCTCCTGTACTTCGGATTCTGATGAAGAAATAGAACAATGGCAGAATCGGTTACATGAGGTAACTACGCTGAATTGCAATATGATGACAAGGTCGTTGCACTGCATGTCGACAGAGGTAAGAGATCTACCTACTTATGATGGTCTAAATGAGGCAGATACCTTCTTGGATGCATTTGAAAGGGAGGTACCGAAAAAACAACGCTTCCAGGCCTTGGACTAGGTACTGTGCACTACACCCACGAGATGGTGGGGTACGCACAAAGGAAGCTTTGATGACTGGCGCAAATGTAGGAGAATGATGCACACACAATTTAGGAAGCCTAAGGTGCGACTAACAGACAAGTATGATGGGCAGGATGATCCGCGTGCGCATCTAGCCAGGAGGACGCAACCTACGCGGATGCACATGTACTTCGCATTGAAATACATGGTCAATAAGCATGTGTTGGGGGTCGAGCTCGCAAATGGCTCTTGATGTTGGGAAGACATTATGCAGGAAGAGTAATCGTGCAGAAGATTCTATGCGTAGAAGCGCTCAACAAAGTATGAAACGTGCTGAACAAGGTATGCAATGCGCAGTGAAGTGATTGGGATCTACGCATAACTACAGTGTTATGGGTGTATCGAACAACATGTAAGAAACTGATGGGAAAGACACCTTTTTTACTTGTCTATGGAGTGGAAGTTGTAATGCCTATGGAATACATCATGCCTAGTCTGCCCACAACAACGCTCATAGGTATGACAGGTCGCAAACCCCTGGAGGAGAGGCTCGCGCAGTTGGAGGAGCTCAAAGAATAATGACTTTTGGTTGGATTTCACCAGCAGGTCCAAAAGTAGCGCGAAAAGGCATGGCACGATCGACATATTAAGTTGCACACCTTTAAGGTGAATGATTTGGTGTTTTTGTATGATAGTAAGTTTGATAAATTCCCTGGAAAGCTCAGGATGCATTAGCTAGGACCGTATGTTATTAAGGAGATCACAGATGGAGGCGCGATGCAGTTGGTAAAGTTAAATGGAGAACCTTTCCCAGGAAAAGTGAATGGCAGTCATTTGAAGCCATACACAGGTGGCCCATCCATCTGACTAACCAACAGAAGCAATGTCTTAGCACTCCAGGTAGCTGAAAGCAGGCATGGGACTATAAACTACTCTGCCCGGGGACTGTGCAATGTCAGGACTGCACACAGTAGCGAAGTGTCACAGGGTCCTTGACAGCATAAGGGTAGCTGCACTGTCGCGCGGGTCGGCTGGAAAGTGACCATTACAGTCACTATTCACGACGTGATGCTTGGTTTGAGACGAGATGGAGTAGGCGGCAGGCATTTAAGTCAAACTTTATGGGCTAGATTCTTGAAAATCTATTTCCAATCGAGCATTAATGGACCGAATGTGGTGAGAACAGTCGAATTCAAATTCAAAAGGTGTTATAAATTACAATGGGCTGTCCAAAAAACAACACTTGGCAATTTGAGAACTGAGTTGTTTCGTGCTCAGATATTCATGAACCGAGATTTGTTCGATCTTCTAAAAGCGAATTCGTTGCTTGAGCACTTGCTAGAGACACTGAGAGAACTATGGAATCGCACTATGGCAGCACCCGAAAAAGCCATGGATACCGAAGCAATGACTGCCAAGGAAGTTGTGCAGGCAATTATGGAAGTAGAAGTCCTTGAGAGCATCAGGATAGTTGCTGAAATCCCTAAATCACTGTGCACACCGAGACCCAAGAAAGACAAGCAGGCCATGGTATCGGTGCGCGTATCACCTAGAAATTTCCTGAGGACTAAGATCACCATGGAAGAAAAGGGGAAGGCTATCAATTTGGAGGCCGATGAGGAAGAAGAGTTTGAAGAGATCCTGGTTGAGGAGGAGGATGTAGAGATGGAATTCAAACCCCAAGGTGCAGACCCTCCCACCAAGTTACCTGCATATGTTCCTCTGCAGAAGGGTAAAGAAAAGGTGCCCAAAGATATACATGAGAGCAAGAGTTCTCTGCAAACATTGTTGCTCCTTAATCACGTTATTTTTTAAGGAGCGCACTTGGGACGGGTGCCCATGCTGAAATTTGAAGATTGGAACCTCGCAGACCATAAGAAGTTCCCGTATCTCATGACCGCATAGCTAATGCGCCAAAAGAAAGATGTGCCAGCTAGAATAATAGAGTTAGAGCCGCGCAAATGGCTCAAAGGTGTTAAGAAAGAAGGGTTGCTAAACATGCTATGGGTGCCGCATTTTCATCACACCCCAGTGACCATTTTTGTCATCAAACAGCTTCTCTGCTTGGTGCATGATGAGTGCTTGTGGCTGGAGGAGCCCATCCCCATCATAGACCATCTGATTCATAGGATTACATGGCTCCCTTGCACAGGGGAGGACCCAGTGAACATTTCATAAGGAAAGAGTTATGACTTGGTGGTGGGCTCCAGTATTGTAGCAATAATGCTACAACTCCTGGAGCTTCCTTCTCTAATTTTATCAACCCGGTAGTTCGTAACAAACTTGGAAGCGACGGTGCTGTATGCACAAGTACTAGCTCTTGCCGCAGCTGTCACTTGGTCAGCTAGCACAAGTCCGCTAGGGCTCAAGCCAACTTCTATGAGCTCTTAGAAGAAGCTTTTTAACCGATGAACGAAAGCTAACTCAAAGGAAATTAACCTACTTGCAGAAAGGAACTGAAAGCCAACAAGAAACCCAAACCCTAGCAAACCCTAATTCTACCAGCTAGTCCTACTGATGCAAAAGGTGGGAATGCAAACTATTGAAAGAGATGACATTACTTCTATGAAGGTGAGATGCATGTGTCTAGACTACGTTTATCTGAAGAGAACACATTTTTGTATTTTTGTTCAAGTTGTTGGAATTATTATGCATGTGCTTCTAACTGGGTCTTTTACTGTGCAGGGGTAGATCAAGGGGGAGAAATGCTTGGAAGAGGTCAGGAAGGCTCAGAGAGGGTCTAAGGGGTCCCTAACATCCTTTCAGAGAGTTTCACAAAGTTTGGATGCCAAGCAACCGTGTTTATGAGCTTCTACAGGAAGTCTGCAGGGGTTCTACACGATGTTCAAAATTTCTACAGGAAGCGCAGTAATTCCTACAGGATGTTCTATAATCGGATTTTTGGGTGATGGGTGAGTGGAAGAGGCTGCATGGGTGGATAGGGAGGTAGGAGAGGGGTTTGTAACGACTTAGGGACAGAGAGATGAGATGAAGAGGGGATGTACAAAGCTAGGTGGTCTTGAAGAGGGTAGAGGGAATGGAAGGCCGAAAAAGGTAGAATAACTTGGGTAATAGAATAGTTGAGAGCCAAGGGGTCTAATTGTGAGATGAGTAGTTGGCCTGGGCACGGCTTAGAAGGACAGGAGAGTGAGGGAGTAGCACTACACAGTGTAAACGAAACAAATCATCCACGTCCTGCACATAACCGAAATATCATTAACCTATTCTAACTGTTTAATAAAACCAATGAACAGCAACGTTGTTTCTAAGGAGAATCATGCATGGTACTGAAACAAAGAAACATTCCAAGAGATCTCGACGCATGGACACTTCTACAAACAAGATATTGCATCAAAGATTGCATGAACATGTAAACCGATGTTTTTGGTGGGTAGCACTATCTACAATTCCAGCCCCTAGAAAGAGGTGAAAATGAGTGTGCAGTCAACCCTTTTTTGGAACTCTTATTAACTCCAATCTATTCACTCTATTCTATTGTTGAAGCAACTCTGTCTCATACAATTAACCTACTTAACCACACCAAGAAATCTAACTCAGCAAACTGTGTTTGACTGTGTGTAAAGGAAAAGAAACATAATGCTGAAAGAAAGATAACAATACAAAGGAAGGAGGCCTTAGGCTCTCAGGTTGGGCCCAACCCCGAGAGCTATGGTTCCTTTAAGAACTCAGAACTGAACTCAAATATTCCTGCTTTCCATTAAAAGATAATAATCATAAGTCAAATAACATGCCAATAATGGCTACAAAAGAGCAAAACAGAGCTAGCCGCTCGTAGTCCAGAATGTGCAAAAAGGTTTCAAAAGTCCTTTTCGAAGGCTAAAGCCCTATCATTTATACATCTCGAGGCCCCAAGCTGGCCTCCTAAATCAGTGGGGCTTGGCTGACCAAACTAAGAGTGAACTTCTGCTTCCTCAAAATCCGTTTGGCTGCCTTCTAGATCCGGTTGTGGTGGCTGTCAGAGCTCGGAGTTGGGGGTGAAAATCCCGAGGAAGGCCATTTAATGCTGTGGACAACCCTCCTACGAATCCTCAACCCCATCTTGGCTGTCTCCTAGCCCTCATCTGCGTGTTTTTGCTCCATTAAATGTCAAAAAACCTGTAATAAGCACGTGTTAGCCACGTAGGAATAGTGATTGCCCTTATTCATACAAATGACATAAATATACTAAAAAATGATGCATAAGTTATGAAAAATGCAGGGTTGAGCCAGGGTAGTTAGGCCAAATGAGCCCAAAATGTTACCAAATTTGGGGCTCATCATCACCCCCCAGCTAAAATGATTGCTCATCCTTGAGCAACTAATCCAGCTCCTCGTCCTTCATTGCTTTCACTGCCACCCTCACATCCTAGGCCTCTAAAGTGGTCTCCTCCTCACTAGCATGGAACCCAGCCTTCCTTTCCACCTCCTCCCACTGCTTTTTCTCTTCTTTTTTTGTGTTGCCTTCCATCAATCCTAACAGCAGAGGTGGGCTTCGCTTGAGGCCAATCGAATTGGCCTGGAGGTTCTGTATGGATTTCTTGTAAAGGGGCACCCATGCTAGAGCTTCCCTCATTCGAGTTGGAGTATGGTATTCTCTGATTTTAAGGATGTGGGACAATGAGTTCCATCGGCGGGTGCAAGCATGAACACAGTTGTCCCCTAATAGTCGCTCCATATCCTCGAAATGGGCTATGGCCTGTGCTTGCTGATCCATGTATTTCACTAAAGTTTGAGGGTTGGTGGCTAAGTGTTGGTGGGCCGTTATCAACGCAGTGGGATCCCCTGGCTCTGCTCTGATCAGCAGTGGCTCATGTAATTCTCGGTCCATGACCTCCTTGACTTCTGCTGCCCTCTTTTCTTCATGGTTCAACCATGAGGAAAATGCCATCAATTGCATATCCCCTACAACTGTGTTGGGATCCCATGTAGTCACGTTAGGAAGGGCCAAATTATGGAGATAGAACTCCGAGAGTTTGGCCTTATCCTCTGATGAGCTGCTATTACATAATGTTGTGAACTGCTGCGGGTCTTGGAGTTGGGAGATACCCCTCTGCGCTAATGCGTTGATTTGAAATTGCAGCCATTGGTCTCGTAGGTACAGGCCATAGGATTTGGCCGGCTGTCTGCATTGTATAGCATCCATGGCCCAACTGGCCATGCAAGCCAGTTGTGCCTCTTTTTGCTGCAACTGCTGTTTGAGAGCTTGTATCTCAATTTGTGCTTGCAGTTCCCCTTCCTGTAGATGCGAGGTTGGCTCCCCGAGACCAATTTGTAGTCCTTCTCTGCCTTGATGTTCTACTGTAGTGTCCCCTGAGTATGTTCCCTTTTCCTTCTTCAACTCCTGTAGCTATAGTCTAAGTTTCTCGTTTTCTTCCTGTAGGAACACCCGCTGGTAGTTTGCCACGTGTTTAGCCATAGCTAATTCTTTTCGTGCCTCCTTGAGTTGTTCCTCCAAGGGGCCTATATCCGCCACACCTTTTGATTTGGCTATTTTCATCCACGTGTGGGTTCTCACCCTTTCTTCCTCCAATGCAAAGAAAAGGGGCACAGTGAATTTATGTGGTATAATTTTTCCAGCTTCTAAGAAGTTATAATATGAGCTCAGACTTGGCTGAGGACTAGGCTCCGGAATATGCTCTTTCTCTTATTCTCTTGGCGGCTCTACTCCGTCTTCCCTCGGAGGTGATGAGGGTGCCTCTCCCTCCATTCTCTCTGTCTCCTTAAGCCGGGCTAAGGTTTCCTGTAGAGCGGCCTCAGCATCCTGTAGCCGGCCTTGTGAATCCAACCTGTCCATTCTCTCTTTCCACGTGGTTTTCTTCAGGCTCCCCCACTCATAAGTGACCGATATTTTTGAGGGGGACCTCTCCCTGGGCGAAGTAGGGGCATCCTCTATAGTAATTGGGCTGCTGGATGGGGGCTGTGGCCTACCTGTTTTGATTCTCACACTTCTCCGGGCTTTCAAATACAGAGGGATCTCCCTCTTTCGCTTTTCCTTCGGCTTAGGAGGTGTACTAAGGGCGGACAGCACAACGGTTGCCTCCCTTGCAAGAATTTTGGCTCTCTTTTCCTTTGGTTTTCCTTTCTCAGGGCTTCCTGTAGAAGGCCCTGTATCAGCTGATTTCTGGCTTCCTGTAGAAGCCGGTTTTGGTTTTCCTGTAGAAATAGGTGGCACCGTTTTAGCTTGTTTGATGGCGGGTGCTTTGCTTTTTGACTTGGTTGAGGCTACTGTTGAGGTGCCTTTACTGACGTGGACGGGTTCAGTCCTGTCCACCCTACTTTGTAACCTTTTCTCCCTGGGTGTCAATGTGGATTTTTCATCCTTCTCTTCGGCAACCTTTTTCTCTTGTTTCCCTTTTTGCTCTTCCTTCGGTGCTTTGGCCGTGGGTTCTTGGCCTTTCCCTTCCTTCTCTGTGCGTACTGACTCCTTTTCCTCGCTGCTGGAGGAGGTGAGCTCCTCGGTCAACATTTTTATATCACCATCCTTAGTCAGATTCCGGAAGGCTTCCCATGAGAGAGGGACTTTGTATGTGTGGAGTGCATCCTCCACGAGGAGCTTAATGAGCCCATGGTGGGCTACCTGGTCTGGCGTGGCTTCCTTTAACTTGGTGGCACATTCAGTCATAGACTGCAGTAGAAAGTAGGGAATACTCAAGGATAATTTTAGGGGCGAATGTTCGCCCTTTGGCGAAATTAAGGGGTTTTAAATTTTTAGTGGGCGAATATTTTGTATCATAGTACATTTTTACAAATCACCTCAAATAGCCCACCTTATTTTAAGGGAGAGGGTAAAAAAGGTAAATTTAGCCCTTGAAATTAGGACTTACTTCGCCCATTTTCAATAATAGGTTTTATTTAAGTGAATCCATTCGCTCATTTTCAAGAATAGGTTTTATTTAAGTGAATCCTATGGGCCAAATACCATATTTATAAAAGAGGTATGGTAAATTAATAAAAATATAAATAAATGAGAGGTATGGTAAATAAATAAAACATTTTTTATATTTACTCCATAAGTCACCTTATATACATGTAAGGGTGTAAACAAATAAAAATATAAGTAAAATGGAGGTATGGTAAATAAATAAAACGGCTTTTTATACTTACTCAAAAGGTATGGTAAATAAATAAAAATATAAATAAACTAGAGGTATCGTAAATAAATAAAACATCTTTTTATATTTAGTCCATAACCCTCATTCTATTTATGAAGGCTCAAGAAAGAGGTTTTATTTAAGTGAATCCTATGGGCCAAATACCATATTTGTAAAAGAGGTATGGTAAATTAATAAAAATATAAATAAACGAGAGGTATGGTAAACAAATAAAACATTTTTTTATATTTATTCCATAAGTCACCTTATATTTATGAACATTCAAAAAATGGGTTATATTTAGGTGAAACCTATGGCCAAAATACTATGGGACAAATACCATGGACTAGATTGTTATTAATACCATGCAAAAAACCATTATTAACCCTAATATTAGAATTAATAAAAATAAAAATGGCACATGGTATTGACCCATGGTATTCACCAAAATGGCACATGGTATTGACCCATGGTATTCACCTGGAATGTAGCCTATTTAAATGGGGGAATTAAACCATCATGTAGCCTATGCTAAGATTCACTAGGACTTTACAAAGTTTTATTATTTAGTGAAATACTCACCAAGATCTTACAAGATTTTATAATTGAGTAAAATATTCGCCATGCCTGGTGAGAGATTCGCCAAAAAATTATATATACACATTATATTATTGATAAAATCGCCTTCCATTTTTCCTATATACCATGGAGATTCGCCAATTTATCATATTTATAAATTTAGGGGGGGTTCTTAAAATTTTCCCCGGGAATACTTAGTTTGTTTTCTGCAGGTAGGTCCATCTGATGTCTTAATTCTGTGAGTAGCCGGAAATGGTACCCATATACAATGCTGAATCGTCCTTCGCATGTGATGTATTTCATAATTTGGAGGCTGACCTCACTCCAAAGTGGCTGTAAGCTAGTTCTGCGGACCCCGTTCTTATCTTCTGAGAATTGCTCCTCTGGTGGGAAGAACTCCTTTTTAGCCTTTTGGCCTAATTTCCTCTCCTCCTTGTGCCACGATACTCCCATTGGGAGCTCAGTGACTCTGCTGATGAACTGTGGGGTGAGTCTGAGACTCAAACCCCTGAAATTGACGGTGGCCAGTGTTTTTGATTTTGGCTTCAGCGCTCACATGAACTCCTCTGCCACCTCATCATCATATCCTTGAAGTTTGTCGCAGAACGACATCCATCGCGCACGAGTGAACAGTTCTACCACCTCAGGGTTCTCCCTTAGTTTCTTTGAGTCGGTCGGTTCCTTTCTAATGAATCCACCCGGCATGGTGAAAACCTGCTATGTTAGCTGGAGGTGGCGGGTGCGTATCAAAAACTAGCCTTTTGGGACAGAGCGTAGAACTACGCCTCTGCCACGCACACAATTCATGAAGACTATCTACAGATGAGCCTTAATAGGGCTTAATTACAAATCACATCCTGTAGAAAACCCCACATATACTTCGACGACAATTCATGAAAAAGGAAGACAACGCTTGCAATTTTTATGATCATACTGTAGTTTTACGTTTTTGAGAACGTCGACTCCGCCACCCTCGAAACTAATTGCATGGGAGGAACAGGTTCAGGCTTACCTTTTCCAATTCGCCACCTTTGACGTGAAGAGACCAATTTTCCTCGTGGCAGTGAACTTCTTGTAGCGTAGCTTTCCTGTAGAAGCAGCGCACGGGTTCTGGGGAGCACGGCAGTGGTTCTACACCTTCTGTGCCGCTACCAGACGTTCGAACAAGCCGAAGACTTGGAGTAACGAGCTTCAGAGAAATTCGGACGCTCACTCGACTTCAAAACGGCTGATGATAAATGCGTGGGGTCGCGATCTAGCCGATGGATTTGAATCCCGTCGAAATTCGTGGCGTGGGGGTGAGCTGTCCCTGCCGGACCATTGGATGACGTCACCTACTCATTCCACTGCAAGTTCCCCTGACTGCCGCATCATTCTCCGCAGATCTGCCGCCGTCATTTCTGTTAAAACGCCGCTTCTCCCCGACTGGACACTTCTCACGTGTCTATTCCCCGTTTTGCTTACCACGACCGCCACTTTCCAAATCCGACTAGACCATCTGACTGGTCGTTGTGCCCAGTTGAATGGCCATTCGACTGTTCAACCCATTCATTCCCACACTTTCAAACATTTCATAGTATGATTCATGTAATTTGACGAAAGAAGGGTGAGACACTTACCTGTGCAGCCGTGACATGATTTCCAGGTTTCAGGAAGATGGTGATTGGATTTGCTTGTTGCTGCTTCATGCACAGGCACGGAGGTTCCTCCTCGCAGAATGATACTGGATACGGAGCTTATTACCTGGCTGCAGATGGTGCATGTGCCCGCTCTATGTTTTGTAGGCGTCTTGATGGTGTACACTCTAGCTGGCTGAACTGCTACGGGATTCCTGTAGGATATCCTGTAGCAGTTTTTCCTCCTCAGGTGCATGCTGAACGGCGATGATGGTGGCATTACGATCATGATCGCAGGGCCCTCGGATGGCTTTGATAAGTATTGCATGGTATCATCTTTTTCCATTGAGAATCGCTTCCTCTGATAATTTAGTGTTTTGATTTGACTGTGCAGGTATTTTCCATTGCATGGCAACTGGGGTGGTAGAAGGAGGCGACAGTAGTGTGTGATGGAGAAAATAGTAGCTTGCATGCCTCCATGTCGGACCTCAGGCGTTAGATTTCCTCACAAAGTCAATTCTGGGCCGTCCAAAGCTTCTACAGGAAGTTTCCTATAGAAATACAGGACTTCCTGTAGAAAGTCCTGTAGCTTCCTGTAGAAGACTAAACTGTGATCAAATCGTGCCCAGACCTTGGAGAAGATGAGTGTTTCCGGAGGGGGTGCTGGTGAGTTCACCTGGGAGCATAGTAAGGACCCTTGTCTCTGAGTTGAGGGACCTCTTTTCCTTCATAGAATACCTGCAACCTGCATGCATTGCCACATTGTGAACTTGCTGTCCCTGTTTTTTTTTTTTTTTTCCTTCTTTTTTTTTTTTTTTTTGAAAGACAGTAAGGGTGCCTCCATGAGGTTTTCACCCTTACCATCTGCCTTGAGCGCCTCAAAGAGGTTTTCACTCAAGGGTCTTTTTTCAACCATTTTCAAAAAGATAGTAGGGACGCCTCAATGAGGTTTTCACCCCTACCATCTGCCTTGGGAGCCTCAGAAAGGTTTTCACCCAAGGATATTTATTATTATTTTTATTTTTTTTAAGATCTTCAAGGTATGCCCAAAACAGAGGCAGAACCCTTCTTGATGACCAGCACTGATTTTTCCAAAGTTTTGATGAATTATTGCCTTGACAGAGGCTTTCTGTAGATCTTTAGGCGATGCCCATTGACAAGCATAGGGATGGCCTCCTCATCAATGGTCCGAATAAGAACAGATCCATTGTCATTACATTTTTCCATTGCATATGGTCCCAGCCATCTGGTTCTCAGCTTCCCCTTGAAATCTGTATGCCTAGAATCATACAACAGTGCCCAATCTCCCGGCTGAAATTGCTTGTCATTGAGGTGTTGGTCATGCCACACCTTCCTCTGAAGTTGAACCACTTCTGAGTGAAGAAGGGCCTGCATTCTGTGCTCGTCCAATCCATTCAGCTGCAATAACCTTTCTTGTTAGGCATGGCTGAGATCCAGGTCCAGCTGAGCTGCCATCCTCAAAGTGTTGTACTCGAATTCAATTGACAGTAGAGGTCTCTTCCCATAAACCAGCTCATAAGGTGTGAAGCCGGTTGTGGTCTTCCAAGTGGTGTTGTAAGCCCATGTGGCCTCAACCAGGCGATCTACCCAATCTTTTCTACTGCTGCTCACCACCTTAGTCAAGATCCCTTCCAATGCTCTATTGGTGACTTCCACCTGCCCATTTGCTTGAGGATGATAGGGGGTGGAAGTCCTATGCTTGATTCTGTGATGAGCTAGTAGGTCTTCGATTAAGTTGGAGGTGAACTGGCTTCCTTGAACTGTGACTAGCTCTCTTGGGTAGCCAAATTTGTAGAAGATGTTTTCTCTTAAGAACTCGGCCACCTTTTCTTCTGTCGCTGCTTTGATTGCCTTAGTTTCTGCCCACTTTGTCAGGTAGTCTGTGCAGACAATGATGTAAGACCTTTGCCTCGAAGGAGGATTGATCGGACCCACAAAATCCATACCCCACTTCTCAAATGGCTCAAGAGTCACTTGAGGTTGGAGAGGCATTTCATCCCTTGGAGTCGGTTTCCCCATCCTTTGGCATCGGTCACACTGGCTGATATACCTTCTGACATCTTGATGAAGCGTGGGCCAATAGTAGCCTGCCTGCAGGATTTTGAAGGCAGTGCTCTTTGCTGCAAAATGTCCTCCACAAGGCCCGTCATAACAGGTGAGGAGGATATCAAAGACTTCCTCCTCCCTTACACAACGCCTTAAGATCTGATCAGGGCCAAACTTGAACAGGTTGCCCCCGATCCAAGTGAATGAGGCACTCTTTCTGACGATTCTGCTCTTTTCTCTTGAGGATAAGTGCGGAGGGAACTGTGCTGAAACAAGGTAGTTTGCTATATCAGCAAACCATGGAGAGAGTACTGAAATAGAAAACAGATGTTCATCGGGCATCTGGTCATCCACTGTTCCATCCTCACCTGCAGGTAAATCCAATCTAGACAAGTCAGCAACAACATTCTCTTTACCTGGTTTGTCAATGATAGTCAAGTCAAACTACTGCAACAAAAGTAACCATCTAATAATACGAGAATTCACATCTGGTTTATTCATTAAATATCTAATTGCAGCATGATCAGTATGTACAAATGTTTGATAGCTAGTGATATAATGTCGGAACTTGTTCAGTGCATGGACCACGGCCAAGAATTCTTTCTCAGTTACAGTGTAATTCAGTTCTGCCTTGGATAAGTTTTTGCTGACAAAGTAGATGGCATATGGAAGTTTTTGTTCAACTTGTCCTAAGGCTGCCCCTATGGCTTTGTTCGAGGCATCAGTGTGGATGTGGAAAGGTAGGGCCCAGTTTGGACCTCTCAGGATTGGGGCAGACACCAACTTGTCCTTTAATTCATTCAGAGCCTTCTGACAATCGTCCGTCCATTTGAACTCAACATCTTTTGCCAAGAGGCTAAACAATGGCGAGGCTAGCTTGCTGAAGTCTTTAATGAATCTCCTATAATATCCTGCTAATCCTAAGAAACTTTGAACATCTCTTACCTTCTGAGGGGGTGGAACCTTCTTGATGAGAGCAATTTTGTTAGGATCCACTTGTAACCCTTGGCAAGAAATGGTATGGCCTAGCACGGTCCCTTCAATCATCAGGAATTCACACTTGTCAGGACTAAGGGACAGGTTCATCTCAATGCACTTGGTTAGGACTTTTCCCAGATTGGACAATGCTTCCTGGAAGTTGGACCCATAAGGAGTGAAGTCATTCATATAGATTTCCACCGAATCATGGACCAACTCAGAAAAGATGCTCAAGACGGCTCTCTGGAAGGTGGCAGGAGCATTGCATAGTCCAAAGGGAAGAACTCGATAAGCAAAGGTACCCCAAGGACAAGTGAAGGTGGTCTTATCTTGGTCTTCTGGGCTGATTTGGAAGGTAGAGGAAAATGGTCTTTGTTGGTAGCTTTGTTCAGTTCTCGGTAGTCCACACAGATTCTCCACTTCCCATCTTTCTTGGGAACCAACACTAGAGGGGACACCCATTCACTATCCGAGATGGGGTAAATGAATCCGGCATCCAATAGTTTTTGCAATTCTTCCTTGACGATGTCCTTAAGGGCTGGATTCATTCTCCTTTGGGGTTGCCTAACCGGTTTACAGCCTTCTTTGATGTAGATGTGATGGGTACAGACCAAAGGATGGACTCCTTTCATCTCCTTATAGCTCCAAGCAAAAGCATCTAGATGACTGGCCAACAGACTACACAGCTCCTTTTCCTGGGAAGGATATAGGGAGGAGCTGATCTTTAATGTTCTCTCAGGGCCGAACTCCACATTTTTGACTCTGGAAGTGACAAGGTTGGTCACACAAAGGTCCACTAAGGTGTTGGCTTGGGCATCCTCCACCAATTCCTCTAAGGACAATGCACTGGGAGGTGGAGTCTGGATCAAGGTCTCAATCAAATCATCCTCGGTTGGGAGGCCTCCCCTAGTGGTGTCTAGGGTGCACAAAGGTGTTGAGTACACCTCATCCTCTTCTCCTTCCTCCAACCAAAGTGGTAATTCATGCTCTAATAAGGGTTGGGCAGGAGGGTACAGGACTAGCTGCTTGGACATAGGACCATTTTTGATGGTCATGTTTCCTGCACGAAAGCTTATGTAAGCATCTACAGTGGCTAACCAAGGCCTTCCCAAAATGAGAGGGTATCCGGTAAGCTTTGCCTTTGGTTGCAGAACCAAAAAGTCTGCAGGGTACTCCCAAGAGTCAACCGAGACCAAGACATCCTCTATGATCCCTTCGGGAGTCACAGTGGAGCGATCTGCTAGTTGTAGGACTGTCGAGGTCTTTCTCAGGGAACCCTGAAGGTTGAGTTTGAGCATGGTATCTCTGGTCATCACATTAATGGCAGCCCCCAGATCAATCAATGTGTGAGGGATGATGGTGCCATTGATGTGGACATCAACTACAGGACTCCCAGGATCCAGATACTTTGGGCAGATGACTTATCCCAACATAAGATCAGACAGTTGTCCTATGACATTGATGGTTGAAGCATCTCTTTTTCGTCTGCTTAGGTGTCTGAAACACTTTTCCTTAACCAGTTTGTTGTATATCAGTACATCTTTGATGGCTTAGAGAAGTGGTATTTTCACACACAACTGTTTGAGCTCTCCCAGAAGCTCATCCTCCTCTGGGTTGGGTTGTGTGGTGGCTGTTAGTCTCTCAGGAAAGGGTGGAATGGCCTTTGGTTCACTTTCCTGTTTATCTTCCTCGTCCTCTGGGGGAGGAGGTTAGCGATCCGGAAGAGTCTTCCCCGATCGCAGATTGATCTCCTGGATCTCCACAGCATAGGTAGGGCATGATTTTTCCCCAGTATATACCTGCTGGGCCTGTCGTTTGTTGGGGTTCGGGTTCGTTTGAGCAGGCATTTGGGGTTGCCTTGGAGGAGCAGGAGGTAATGGTTGTGGTTGAGCCGGTGGTGGAGGAAAAATGGCAGGAGGAGTATTGTACTGGGGCCTCCACCCCGGTTGAGGTGCATTCCACTGAGGTTGTGGCTGGGCATGTGAGTGAAACGGAGGAGTAGTGGGCTGAGTATGGTACTGAGGTGGGTAAGACCATGGAGGAGGTATAGACCAGGAAGGATGAACAAGGGGTCCCCAGGAAGGCATAGGAGCAGATTGGTTGGGGCTGTAATAGGTTTGGGGTGTCCCTTGCATCCCCTGTTGGTAAGGTCTAGGCCCATGCGGCCTCCTTTGGTTGAGGAAATAGAGAGGTTCAGTGGGCGCTTCTGTCCCTTGATACATGGCTTTAAGCCCAGGTAAGGTTGGACATTGGTTTGTGGGGTGGTCCTCCTCATAGACAAAGCATACCTCAACCGAATGTAATGGGCTTTCATTCTTAGGGTGTTTCCTTGTACACCTAGGGCAGAAGATAGCCAAAGCCCTATCAGCTTCCTCTTTCTTCTACTGGATTCGGAAGGTATCAAGTTGCATGGCGATGGTCTGTCTCACCTCACTCTTGAGGTCCTCTAATTGATTTGCAAACTCATGTTTGGAGAAAGGAATACCAGTTGAGAGGATGTTTCCTCTACCTCTTTTTCGGGCTGCCCTAGAGTGGTTTCTAAACACAATCTTTATGTCCTCATAAGGCAGTTGGTAAATATCTCCTCCAGCTAGCATGTGAAGGGTATCTAAGAGGTCTTCCGGGACTCCTCGGAGCAGGACCAACTTAAGAGATTCAGGGTCAAGTGTGCACCTGGCCCGTTTATAGCTAAGTTGGAACCTTTCCTCGTAATCTTCTAAAGACTCATCATTCCCCATGGTCATCCGAAAGATTTCTCCCTTGGTTTCCTTGGACCTACAGTAGTCCCAGTATTTGGTATTGAAAGCTTGCTGCATCTGAGCCCAAGTGGTGATATTGTTCCCAGGTAAGCCCATGAACCAGCGTGATGCTGCATCCTTAAGGGTAGAGGGGAAGAGTTTCAGTTTTTGCTCATCTTCAGTATAGTCATAGGTTCGGCACAGGACGGCAAACTCAAATAGGAAGGTATCAGGGTCTTCAGTAGTCAGTCCATGGAAGTGAGGTAAAGCGGAGGGACTGATGTTCTTCATTTTCATGTCTCCATTGGTCTCTCGGATGGGGAAGGCACCTTCAATTCTCTCATCTTCTCCCATATTATCAGCCATAGCTTCAAATGGAGTGGTCTCTAACTCTTCTTCTGCTATAGGATCTTCGTATATCTCAGGAGGTTCACCTATAGGTTCTTCTGGATCACTGTCACAAAAGAAGAGAGAAGGGTGACTTAGTGATGTGGTGGAGGTGTTGGGTAAGAATTTGCCTGTTTTATCTCGGTTTCTACGAGGCACGAAATGGAAAGACTTTTGATTGCTTTTGTTTTTTTTGGTACCTGCAAAACTAAAACAGATTGAACTGCAACTAACTATCTTGCTGAAATGGAAATGCGGAATTGAAATGAAAGAATGAAAGAACTAATCTATTTTGCTCAAATGAAATTGCAGGAATGAAATGCTAAGCTATGCTTTACAGAATTGAAATGCTAGTCTACGCTTGCAGAAAGGAGATTGTGGAATTGAAATGTTAATCTATGAAAGCAGGAAATGTCTATGCTACTTTTGCAGAAAGGAAATTGCAGCATGGAAATGAAATACTACTTAGCAGAAGGCGAGAGTAGGAAAGTAGAAGAAAAGCAACAATCACCAATACTCTGACGCTTCCCCGGCAACGGCGCCAAAAAGATGGTGGGCTCCAGTATTGTAGCAATAATGCTACAACTCCTGGAGCTTCCTTCTCTAATTTTATCAACCCGGTAGTTCGTAACAAACTTGGAAGCGACGGTGCTGTATGCACAAGTACTAGCTCTTGCCGCAGCTGTCACTTGGTCAGCTGGCACAAGTCCGCTAGGGCTCAAGCCAACTTCTATGAGCTCTTAGAAGAAGCTTTTTAACCGATGAACGAAAGCTAACTCAAAGGAAATTAACCTACTTGCAGAAAGGAACTGAAAGCCAACAAGAAACACAAACCCTAGCAAACCCTAATTCTACCAGCTAGTCCTACTGATGCAAAAGGTGGGAATGCAAACTACTGAAAGAGATGCCATTACTTCTATGAAGGTGAGATGCATGTGTCTAAACTACGTTTATCTGAAGAGAACACATTTTTGTATTTTTGTTCAAGTTGTTGGAATTATTATGCATGTGCTTCTAACTGGGTCTTTTACTGTGCAGGGGTAGATCAAGGGGGAGAAATGCTTGGAAGAGGTCAGGAAGGCTCAGAGAGGGTCTAAGGGGTCCCTAACATCCTTTCAGAGAGTTTCACAAAGTTTGGATGCCAAGCAACCGTGTTTATGAGCTTCTACAGGAAGTCTGTAGGGGTTCTACAGGATGTTCAGAATTTCTACAGGAAGTGCAGTAATTCCTACAGGATGTTCTATAATCGGATTTTTGGGTGATGGGTGAGTGGAAGAGGCTGCATGGGTGGATAGGGAGGTAGGAGAGGAGTTTGTAACGACTTAGGGACAGAGAGATGAGATGAAGAGGGGATGTGCAAAGCTAGGTGGTCTTGAAGAGGGTAGAGGGAATGGAAGGCCGAAAAAGGTAGAATAACGTGGGTAATAGAATAGTTGAGAGACAAGGGGTCTAATTGTGAGATGAGTAGTTGGCCTGGGCACGGCTTAGAAGGACAGGAGAGTGAGGGAGTAGCACTGCACAGTGTAAACGAAACAAAACATCCACGTCCTGCACATAACCGAAATATCATTAACCTATTCTAACTGTTTAATAAAACCAATGAACAACAACGTTGTTTCTAAGGAGAATCATGCATGGTACTGAAACAAAGAAACATTCCAAGAGATCTGGACACATGGACACTTCTACAAACAAGATATTGCATCAAAGATTGCATGAACATGTAAACCGATGTTTTTGGTGGGTAGCACTGTCTACAATTCCAGCCCCTAGAAAGAGGTGAAAATGAGTGTGCAGTCAACCCTTTTTTGGAACTCTTATTAACTCCAATCTATTCACTCTATTCTACTGCTGAAGCAACTCTCTCTCATACAATTAACCTACTTAACCACACCAAGAAATCTAACTCAGCAAACTGTGTTTGAATGCGTGTAAAGGAAACAAAACATAATGCTGAAAGAAAGATAACAATACAAAGGAAGGAGGCCTTAGGCTCTCAGGTTGGGCCCAACCCCGAGAGCTATGGCTCCTTTAAGAACTCAGAACTGAACTCAAATCTGCCTGCTTTCCATTAAAAGATAATAATCATAAGTCAAATAACATGCCAATAATGGCTACAAAAGAGCAAAACAGAGCTAGCAGCTCGTAGTCCAGAATGTGCAACAAGGTTTCAAAAGTCCTTTTCGAAGGCTAAATCCCTATCATTTATACATCTCGAGGCCCCAAGCTGGCCTCCTAAATCAGTGGGGCTTGGCTGACCAAACTAAGAGTGAACTGCTGCTTCCTCAAAATCCGTTTGGCTGCCTTCTAGATCTGGTTGTGGTGGCTGTCAGAGCTCGGAGTTGGGGGTGAAAATCCCGAGGAAGGCCATTTAATGTTGTGGAAAACCGTCCTACGAATCCTCAACCCCATCTTGGTTGTCTCCTAGCCCTCATCTGCGTGGTTTTGCTCCATTAAATGTCAAAAAACCTGTAATAAGCACGTGTTAGCCACCTAGGAATAGTGATTGCCCTTATTCGTACAAATGACATAAATATACTAAAAAATGATGCATAAGTTATGAAAAATGAAGGGTTGAGCAAGGGTAGTTAGGCCAAATGAGCCCAAAATGTTACCAAATTTGGGGCTCATCACTTAGCCATCGCGGAGGCCATGAAGAAGAAATTTAAGCTGGAGAAGAAGAAGCGAGGGTACGCCATTTCCAGCATCAACAACCCTACGGTCAAGGTTGCGATGCAGATATTGGTAGGGAAGGTGATGCGGAAGTGCCGCGCAGATAAGGTACCCACGCCAGTGGTTGCACTAGTAGCGTAATGTGAAGAAGGGGTCCAATTTAACTGGGAAAACTATATATGTGGAGAGTTCCTTGAGAACTGCCACAAGGCACAAAAGAAGGGAAAAAAATTTCATTATGCATGGCTTCTATTGTCAACAGTACTGGTGGCATGGGAATTGCCCGAAGATAGCTAGTTCCCGACGATCGCGCAGGACCTTCCGGAGGCAGTGAAGTATGCCTCGTTGTGGGTAACCAAGGATGCACAAAGGATAAGGGAGAGCAAGATCTTTTGGGTGCTCATCAAGATGAATATCAGAATGGGGATTAATCGCAAGCTGTGGTTATTGCCCGCGGTCTACAAGAATCTGCAGAGCTTCGTGGGGTTCAAGGCAGATTTCCAACATGTCTTCATGAGGGTGCGGAAGGACCCCACGAAGACGTGGCACGAGTTACCCTATTTGGCGACCAACGATGTCATCTTCATGGTACTTGAGTCTTGGCCGCCAAGTCGCGTGCTCTGGTTGGCTCTGCGATGGAAGTGGAGAAGTCCGCCGCACAACAGAAGAACGAAGAGGTGAAATTACGGATGGCGCAGCTGGAGGAAAAGCGCAGGAAGGAAGAAGCAGTGGCTAAGACCCAGGCGGTGCGTGATGCTACGAAGTTGGTAGAGGAGTAGCAAAAGACAGCAAAAGAAGAGCGTGAAGGACAGAAGTCGCCTGAGCCTGAGCCAGAGACTGACACAGAACAAGGTGGCGCAGATGCACAGATAATGTCCACCCAGCTAAAACGCTCACACCCAAGAGAGCAGGTCAGGCCGCGAAAGAAAACCAGGGCCTCAAAGACTTCGTTCAACGCTATCACCCTTACTGAAGGTGATCTACATGATATCGGTGAAACAGTGAGGGACGTCACCATGGAGGCCCTCCAGCAGTTTGAGGAGCAACACCATATGATATTGGGGGCCCTCCAGCCGAAGATACAGGAGTTGCATGTGCACACTTCATAGGCTAGCATGGTGTCAACCATAGAAAATTTGAGGGGCGAATGTTCACCCTTTGGCGAAATTAAGGTGTTTTAAATTTTTAATGGGCGAATATTTTGTATCATAGTACATTTTTACAAATCACCTCAAATAGCCCACCTTATTTTAAGGGAGAGGGTAAAAAAGGTAAATTTAGCCGTTGAAATTAGGAGTTACAACCTTCCATTCGCCCATTTTCAAGAATAGATTTTATTTAAGTGAATCCATTCTCCCATTTTCAAGAATAGGTTTTATTTAAGTGAATCCTATGGGCCAAATACCATATTTATAAAAGAGGTATGGTAAATTAATAAAAATATAAATAAATGAGAGGTATGGTAAATAAATAGAACATTTTTTATATTTACTCCATAAGTCACCTTATATACATGAAAGGGTGTAAACAAATAAAAATATAAGTAAAGTGGAGGTATGGTAAATAAATAAAAATATAAATAAACTAGACGTATGGTAAATAAATAAAACCTCTTTTTATATTTAGTCCATAACCCTCATTCTATTTATGAAGGCTCAAGAAAGAGGTTTTATTTAAGTGAATCCTATGGGCCAAATACCATATTTGTAAAAGAGGTATGGTAAATTAATAAAAATATAAATAAACAAGAAGTATGGTAAACAAATAAAACATTTTTTAATATTTACTCCATAAGTCACGTTATATTTAGGAACACTAAAAAAATGTGTTATATTTAGGTGAAACCTATGGGCAAAATACCATGGGACAAATACCATGGACTAGATAGTTATTAATACCATGCAAAAAAACATTATTAGCCCTAATATTAGTATTAATAAAAATAAAAATGGCACATGGCATTGACCCATGGTATTCACCAAAATGGCACATGGTATTGACCCATGGTATTCACCTGGAATGTAGCCTATTTAAATGGGGGAATTAAACCAACAGAGATCAATTTTACTCTGGATCTACTAACTCCCGAGAGGTATCAAATATCGTGATATGCAAACTAGCATAGTGAAAAAATATTCGTGATATGCAAACTAGCATAGTGAAAAAATATTTGATCCCTCTCGGGGGTCGATCAAGAGTAAAAATGGATGTTGTAATTTAATGTATGTTAAACATTTTAGCTTGGTTAAAATAAAAAATAAAATAAAAATCAACTATTAATTTTATTAATTTTTATAAATTGCTAATGGTAATTTTTAAGCTCCACGTTTATGATAACCCATGGTATTGACCCATGGTAATACCAATATCTTACAATATTTTATAATTGAGTAAAATATTCGCCATGCCTGGTGAGAGATTCGCCAAAAAATTATATATACATATTATATTATTGATCAAATCGCCTTCCATTTTTCCTATATACCATGGAGATTCGTCCATTTATTATACATATAAATTTAGGGGGGGTTCTTAAAATTTTCCCTGGTGTCAACCAGCCTCACAGTAGGCACTTCCACGGCTGAGGAAATGTTGCGCACTTGAATGACCAACAAAATAGTGCTGCCAGAGGAAGCACTAGGTACAGAAAATGAGGCCAACAGGCCTATGGTCATCAGATTGAAAGGGATCGGTTAAACATGGTTGCGCTCCCTCGAGAGATGCTCTATGTTTTTCAGGATGGAGTCACTGCAAAGCTTCGGGCCAGGGAGGGCTGCGGGATACAAGTAATGGCGAGCAACTCATCAACATTGAAAAGTTGAGCCTATAACGCAACGAGGCAGCGGTGCAGAACAGACAGATAGTGCAGGTGGTGGAGGAAGCCTGCCATATGGTCCTAGAGTTGGCCATCCAACCAGAGGAACCGGTGGAGGTGCGTGTCCGAAAGTTAGCAGCAGGGGTGCGCGACGCAATAGAAGAAATGGCCAGGGTTTAGCTAGAGCTAAACCTTCAAATAGCATAATTACAGTTGAAGGTACAACCTTCAACTCTGCCGAAGGTGAAGGAACAGTGTGCCACCGTGATCACAATAGCAATGGCGACGGTTAACAATGCAATGACAGACTACACAAAGTTGTTCGAGCAGTCATTTGAGGTCCTCACCACCCTGCAGGAGAACCCGAACATAGAGCGCCTGGGGATGAGGCACGCGAGCTACAGTAGAAGTACGATGAAGTAAAAGGGACCACACAGATGGTTTCCCTTACGCAGATGCTCGCAAGGATGCAACAGGCAAAGGTGCTCAAGGAGTAGGTGTATGCTACTCGGCATAAGGAAGCAGTTTTGAAGGCGCGCCTACAACCATGGATCTATGAGGCTTATACCATTAAAGCTTCCATTGAAGCAAAGCTCATGCAGCTGCAAGCAACTCAGGAAAAGATTCAGGGCAGCAGTTCAACAACAGCAATCACCGAACAACATGTAGAGGAAGTCCAGCAGGAAGCCGCTTAGTGCACTGCCAAACTTGCAACAATCCAGTCATAGTTGGGAGGTCTTCGCGCAAAGATCCATGCACTGATAGAGTGACTCGAGGGCGAGTCACAATGTTTGTGTTGGGGGCCTGTTGGGTGTGGGATCCCCCAAGGGAATTTTTGGCGCTTAGAGCCCAGATTTTGGTCAATTTTGTAATTCTGATGTAAAGACTTGACAATTTGTGGGTGCGGATCACATAGTTTGTTAAAGATTCATAGGGTTGTCCACCCTAATTTTGATAATGTAATGTCAGTTGTAGAGATCTACCCATGGTCCGCGGACCATGGGATTGTATAAATAGAGCGAAGCTCTAAGTAGTTAAGACATGAAGATATGGAAAAATATATGATGTATGCAAGATAGATCTAAAGTGTAAAGCCTAGTGTTGGGTCATAGAGTAGGAAGAGGCTCTGCAGCTGAGTGCGCAGATGCCTAGTAGTCCGCAGCTGAGTGTGCGGACCCCTGCAGCTGAGTGCGCAGGGCGAGTCGAGTCTGTAACAGTTGGAAGTATTAACAAAGATAAGTTTCCTATCATTTCTGCGTATTTATTTCTTGTTTTATGCATCTATTACATTGGGTATGAATTTCACTTTTAATGCTTATATATGCACGACTGTGTATAACTATATTGATTAAGTGAACGCAAGGAAGAATATCTGTTTTTGCGAAGATAAGTAAGATCTGTCACTAGGATAAGTAAGATATTTAGTCTAGGTTGGGAAATAGCATAGATCACTGCCCTAGCAGTGTGAAAGCATCTCAGCCCCTGGTTAGGGCTACACAAAAGATGATTGTGACACTTCGAGAAGGAACTGAAGGTTGGAATAGTGCGCGAAGCAACCTGCACAAAGGTAGGCCTAGTTAGACTAAATCAACATCACAGACATCTCAAGGGTGTGGAAACTTGGTTTCAGCATCCCCCCCCCAATACTGCTTCAGGTGAGACTTCAGTCCGCGCCCCACGGGTTGATGCCGAAAGGGCTAGTAGCATAGGGATTTGTTTGGCTAAATAACTCTGAACTTGGGTCAGGCCCCCATAAGCCAACACCTAGAGCAAGGGGATGACTTGCCCATTTCAAAAAAAAAAATTCCTACTTCACCACCTCATCACCATACCTCTCTCCACCATGATCACCCCTACATTCATCAAAAAAGTCGGTTTCAAAAAAAACAAAAATCAATTTTCAAAGAAAAACACAGAGAAAAGAGGACGAAGACGGAGGGCAAGGGGACAACACCTAAAGGATATTTTCCTCATTCAAAAATCCCTAGACCCCTTCTTTTCCCATGCCAATCATCCTCGGGTTCCAGCAGTATAAAATGATTAAAAAAATTGAGGGAGAAGTAGCTACAGGACATCGTGTAGGAAATCCTATATCAGCCTATCCCACAAAACAAAAATCACAGGTTGCAGTCAGCATCAATCATGGAAGATCCAAAGGTAGAAGAAGCTCCTCCAAAGCCTAGCAGTAGCATCAGGATCATCATCATCAATACCAAGTACCTGCACATCAAAGAAGATCATCAAAGGACAATAAATAAATAAAAGAGGAGAGAAGCACATGTAGCCAACACACAGCAAAGGCTTCATTCTTCAACAAACAACATCAAGGCATCATTACCACAGGTAAGTATATCGCTTCCACTCTCTCGTTAGCATAATGTGATCAAAAGATGTAAAAGTTGTGAAAGAGTTGGTTTATAAGTGAAAGGTGGCCAGTTAACTTGGCCACCTTCGTTCAGTCAACAGGGAGAAAGCAGGTAGTCCTTACACACGTGGCAGCAGTCAAGTCAATGAAAAGAAGGATGAGGTCGAAAGTAGTTAAGCTACGGTTGCCCGAAGTGGGAGTTGATTACGAGGTGTGGATAATGATGATGTGGTAGTTGGACCAATGGTCCAAAAATAGATATTCCTACCTCAGCTGCGATCACACCACCTCACTCAAATCACCCATATGAGGAAATAAACATTGACCCCATGCATAGAGTCATTCACATTCTTGAGGCTCCACACTAGCAAAGTCTCTCTCAGCCCTCAAGCAGTCTAAAGGAAAGACAAATTTCATTTTTTCCTGTGCAGGACCACCTACAGAATCCTACAAGAAATCCTACAAGATCTTGCAGGAGATCCTACAGGATACAGTCCAACACCTACAGGATTGGCAATGAGTAGTTTCAGAGGGAGAAAAACAGGGGTTGGCTTCATTAAGCAGTGATAAGGAGGTAGGCTCTACATTTCCCCACATTTTTACAAGTGAAAGGAGCATAAAAAAATCTTCTAGTTTGTTGAAAGTAATTGCAGCATAAGGGAATTACATACACAGAAATTTCATTTAAGTTTCCTCATTCATTAAATTTGGTAGCAGAACTATAAAACCATACATCCATCAGAGAAAATAACAGGGGGATTTAATAAAAGGGAGCCCATCAACATAGTGAGGATTCATCAGCACCCCTTTGTGCTAGAGATATTCACAAGGTGCAATTGGATGGGTTTCTTTGAGAAATTGAACGGGTATGATGATGAAGTAGACAGAGAATTTTCTCTCTCCCTCATTCGACTGAATAGGACCCATGCCACTGTTATGGTGAGAGGCCTCTACATAGATCTCACCCCTGAAATCATAGTAGAATTACCACACTTCCCTTAGGAGTGCCTTAGAGAAAGGAGGATAAGGGAAATAGCCAAACTCCAAAGAAGAAATTCTTTTTGGAAGGAGAGGAGGCCATGGAAGATAAAAATGGAGTATATCTCATGTGAAGGTAGGTACAGTGTGGTATATGGATACCACTTTAGGCTTCTTCAAGAATTGAGGTTTGGAGCAGATACACCTCCTCAAAACAGACTCAGCATACCTTACTTCCTTCTTCAATCAGTGATAGATAGGAGCATGAAAGTGTAGGAAGGAAACCATCAATAGCTAGCCCATCCTGGGTTAATTAGACTTATCCTAGAAGATGCCTCCAAAACCTCAGAATCCCTATCACATGGGAAACTCTCAGAGACATGAAGACATAGGGAGATATAAAATCCCTTGAATATGACAAGAGACCTACTTCCAGTGAAAGGGATGAAGAAGAAACATAGAAGGATGAATAAGAAACTGAAAAAGAGGAAGAATAAACAGAGAGGGATGAAGAGGAAATAGATTAGGAAGAAGAGGAAGAAAAAGAGAAGGAAAGTGGTGAAGGGACAGAAGAAGATGTAAAGGAGGAAACTGATGAACAGAGTGAGGAACTAGAGGGAGAAGAAGAGGAGAAATACAAAGATGAGAGAGGGAATGGAAAAGAGGAGGAAGAAGGCAAGGAGGAATCACCCAAGGTATCTCCAGAACCCACTGAGAAAGAGGCAACAATTTCCCTCACTGCCCTTAGTACCCCTATCAAACAAAAAGGGAAAAGATAGAGACAAACTCCATTGTACTTTAGGACAAGAAAAGGTACAAGAATAAGGCAGGGAAAACCTCAAACTCCCACCAAGGTTCCTATTATTATTTAAGACTCACCCAAATAGCAAGAGAATATGGCTCCTCTTATGAAAAATCAAGGAGAAGGATCATCAAGACAAGCCTCCCCGAAGTCTCCTATCACTTATGTTAGAAGGCCTGTCACTAGATCTACCTCATCCAAAGGAAAAGGCATCCTACAGGATACACAGAAGGACCTACAAGAAGTAGAGGCAATCCTACAGGAAACTCTGCTAAACCTACAGGAAACTCAGAAATTGGATAAAGAAGGGAGTATGCAACAAGAAACTAAGAAGGAGGATCCAGAGCTAAGGGAACCTAGTCCTCAACCTAACCTTGACTCCTACTACAGGTTTATTGAAATGGGTAGGTTCGTTCCACAAAAAAATTCCATCCCATTATTCTTTGAGCTTGAGAAAGAAACATAGATGGATGCAGATTTCCAAATCCAAAGGGGTGGAGGACATAGGTCACATGGAGGAAAAGGTTAAAGAGATGGGAATAGAACTGAGCAATGTGAGGGACAGAGAGGCAACGATGAAAGCTCAGTTAGAGGTAGAAAATACATGGTTAAAAGGACAGCTACAAGAAAGAGAGAATCAATTGGTATTCATGGCCAGTCTATCCTTAGAGGCAATCCAGTGTAGGATGCCAGCTAATTCCTATGCATTATACCTTAAGGAACAGTGTATGTAGTTCCAAATCAAGACCCTAGCATAGAGAGGCACTATTCCATTACAATATTATAGATAGTTCATTGATATTTGTGATCAAAGCACATTGGAGGATAGGGCTAAGATGTCTGAGTTCTACCTACATAACTTAGCCTTGACAGATCTGAATGTGTGGGACCCTAATTCAAAACTAGGGGACTTACAGTTGATGGCTTTGGCATCATGGATGAACCATGAGGAAGCAAGGGCTGCTAAAATGAAGAAAATAATGGCAAGGGAAGAAACAGAGCCTCTCATGATAAGAGTTGAGCAGTCTAATCCAATGGTTGTCATCAGCACATTTAACTTGATTGCAAATGGCCCTCAACTTTCACCCAGATACCTTGCTTCCCAAGAGAAAGCAATTACACACTTTGAGGATATGTTCAAGCTATTAGGGGATGAAAACATGCAAGCTTTCCAAAGGAGATGGAATACTTTTCCCTACAGTTTGAAAATCAGAGAGTACCATTCTCCTCAAAGAATGAGAGAAGCACTGAACAAGACACCCATGTACAAGCAAGCTCTCCAAAGACTCAAAGTCAATTGGATTGGCTTGAGACTCAGTCCACCACTGCTCTTAGGAATGTTGGAAGGAAGGAAGGAAGAGGAATAAAGAAAGAAGTGGGAGGAGATAGAAAGGAAGGCATGATTCTATGCACAGGAAGAGGAAACTACAACAGAAGCATGGGATGTCAGGGAGGCCACTAGAGCAATGAAAGACATGGATATTGATTGAGTTGCTCAGAGGATGAGCAACACTTTTAGTAGGGGGTGATGATGAGCCTCATCATTGGGTAACTATATGGACCTTAATCCACCTCCTAGCTTAGTCAAATCAACTCTTCTCACAATTTATTACATATTTTGATTGTATTTTGTTTAATGAGATGAGTCAAAGTGAGATATTATGCCTAGTGGACTAATGTGCATTGATTGCAAGTTTGTGAGAGAAAATCATCGAATATTGGCTAATTAAGGGCTGAAACTCTAATGATACAAGGAAGAGATATTGTAGGAGGTAAATCCTCTTCATTTACTCGTCCCTCATTTGATATTCCTCCATCAATCACGCTAGCTCGGAGTACAAGCAGCCAAGTTGTGGAGATCAAAAGGCAGCCGAGAAAGTGACAGTTAAAGAGCTATTTTATCTCAAGTTTGGGAGCTGACCCTCCCTAGATTTAAGAAAGTCGTTGGAGACTTCAGTTTTATAAATAAAGAGGCATAGAGCCTCATTAGGATTCAAATTTTTGCTGTAAAAACACTATTCATTTTCGAGTTCAAGACTTGTGGAAGACATTGTTATGTAATTTTCTGTTTTGATAATGAGAATGAGCAATTCCTTGATCCAGCACTGATTTAACTCAAAGGGTTGAAGCTCTTGGGTTAGGGCCCAACCCTAGAATCAAAGGCTCCTCATCTTGTATTTGTATGCTTAGATTGATTTCATAGATTAATGATTGAATTGTCTTTAGAATTATTTCATTGCAAGTAGTGTAGATTTTATTAGTTTGCTTCCATTTGTTCTTTACTTCAGTAGTAGTTTAGAAGAGATAAAGGAACATCAAAAAGCTGTCAATAGGTGGTTTTGGCCTCACTCCTTCCTTCAGGGATCATGGTTTGAGGAAAGAACTCCTATGCAGCCCCAAAAACACAGAATTCTAGTTTCTCATGGAATTTAGGGTTTTTTGTACTTATGCTAGCATTTGATCAGTTTTCAAGAGTAGGATTTAGTTATCATTTCTTCTACCTTCATTATTACATTAGATCTCATCAATGTTCCATCTTATTCTGCAAGTTCTCCTCATGCATAAAGTAGGCAGCTAGCTCATGAAATTATGTTTTCCTTAGATAATTGAAATTCTTCTTGTTTACATGATTTTTGGGTAAATGTCAATGTTTGATGCAGTGCAGGTGTTTCAGAAGTACAAAGAGATTTCATAGTCAGCAACCTCATTCCAACTTCATCCATCCATGATCATTATTTTCTTTCACTAAAACCCTCACCAATTTCATCATTTCACAAGGAAACTTCTCCAAGCTTGTTGAGCAAATCCAACCATCTCCCAACCTTGGTTTTGAGTTCTAAAGTAGTCCTAGGAACTCCCTTGCCTCATTCCATCCACCAACTACATTCCCTAAGCCTTCCATCACCTTCAACACCCATCCTTTTTCTCTCGGTTGTATCATGTAGAATTACAGGGGATCCTGTAGGTTTTCGGCACATGTTGTAGAACACATTAGGACATCTTGTAGTGGCCTATTTTGAGGCTAAATTGAGGAAAAAGCCTCTAGGAAGCTAGAAAAGGTCCCCTACTGGTCTCCCAAACCTTCTAGCCATTCACCATCATCCTAAGCCACCTGCCGCATCACCAAAAGAGATGAAATTTCACACTTTCACATAAAAAGGACAAAAAGAAAAACAAAATTATTTTATTCATTTAACATGCACAGCAGTAGAATGTTTGATGCTTTGAATTCACATGCTTAGGACAATATAATTACAATCATGTTAACTTAGCATTCTTTTGAAGCATAGCCTCTTAGCAGTTAGTTAGAAAATGGTGTGTTTTAACATTTGATTTCAGTGTTTTTCCTTACTGCAGTAGACAAGCTTTCTCTTAGAGTAGATTTCTCTTTCCCTCATTGGTAATCAAGCTTCTTCTAAATCCATAGGAGTCCGGTATGAAAAACCTTAGTTGTCTATCGCCATCTTAGCAGTGACAATGACTAGACCCATCACATTTACTTGTGTATACGGCACTGTCACCTCCAAGTTTGTATGAACCCCGTGTTGATAAAGTAAAGTTGGTAGCCCCAGGAGTTGCAGCATTCTTGCTGCAATACTGGTGCTCATCAGACCATTTATAGATTAAGTGTCGGAGCACATTTAAAGGAGACGTACCAAGAGTTCGGGCCTTTTGGGAGGTAGATAGGTAGTGCATGGTAGAAAGGGTCGAACTATGCACCAGTTCGAGCTCATTCAGATATTTGGGCCCATCGAATTGTTCAGGGGTGCAAGTGCATAAGGGTATCAAGTTGAACCCATGGACAAAATTCCACATTTTGGCATAGTTCCACTATAGACCAAACATCCAGCCATGAAATTTTTTTTACAAGAAATACAGGAAAAGTACTGAAACTCGGCCTTACCTCTTTGTACAAGTTGATGATGTGGTAGAAGGACATGTCCAATGAGTTGGAACTGACTGGACCTAGGTAATGATGTGGAACACTAGACAAGTGACACGTGGTAGGAATATTTGGAATTTTTGGATGATCAAGTCAGCCAAATCGATGTGACATGTGGAATTCCTCAAATATTGACATGTGGTACGATTATGTCATCATGACATAAGAAGTGTCATCACCTAATGATGTGGAAAATCGTTGGGAGTTGTTACAATAGGTTGTGTTTGTGGGTGATTTCCTGTTGTGTATAATTTTTGAAATTCTCTTGAATACTGGATAGTGGGACACAAAAAAGAGTTAGTTTGGAAATTTAGAAGTCGATATGGTTTGCTCGAACACAAAAACAAAGAAAGCCCAAACCTAAATAGGAGCATAAGTGCATTAATCGAAAAGGCTCTAGTCATTATTGTGATCGTATGATAAAAGTGCTAAAGTCTCTAGGAACATAAACAGTAAGAAATTGGCATTGGATTCACTTACAAAAAGATCTTAAGAATCTATTGTGTAACTGGATAGTTGTAGTTTGTGTGATCATTGAATCCACTCTATAATGATAAGTGATAGATAACCACTCATAGAGGATGCAATTAGTTATGGAGCACATGTGGTGCCTTTGTGGATTTGATAAGGAGAGCTACAGTTTGATTATCCATATCACATGCAACAGACAAAATGGAATGGTTTAGTTGATGAAAAAAATTATTGTCCCATAAAAGATCAGAAACTCTAATGAATTAATTGTAGGATGGCACTGGTAAGTTGAAATCAGTAAATAAATCCCAATATCAAGTTTAGAGAAAGTAAATCAACTACAAGAATAATCACATAATGGTTGGTGGTCCCATAGATAGATTAATAAAGTTTCATTGAAGATTAGAGGCTAAGATAGAGCAACAAGTTGGTTGAGACATTGCGAATATTTCAAGACAATCATGTTGATGATTGGGCACAAGATAGAGAGTCATGTTGAAGTACTTCCTTGAGCCATGTCACAACTAATGAAGACTTTTCATCGACCCAAGTGTAATAGGGGTGAAAAAAACACCACTATGTACAGAGAGATAGTGGGAATCGCATAGTATGTGAGTGTGTGCCACTGGAGAAAAGAAGGAAGAGGGATGTTGTAAAGTAAGTTGTTCAAGCAAGTGAAGTGCACGAGTGCTAAGATGAGAATGAAAAATTGCTAGAGGTTGGTGAAAATTTAAGAAGGTCAAGAGCTAAGTGGGGTATGGAGAGAGAATGTTGTTGACAAGAATAGAAAGTTGAGAATTATTTGAATCTATGCATCAAGATGATTGGGAGCCAAAGTAATGAGCAACAATTTCCTTATGAACGGGTGCCTATGGATACATTATAAAAATCTTATGAAATAGTTATTTGTAGGTTTAGTAGGTTAGTGCCTACATATCAGGAAGTTGATGCTTCCATATAAGTGGGAATATGAAGAATAGCATGGGAATTGGTGCCTCCTGCAAGTTGGTGCTTGCAAAATCAAGGAGTTGGTGTTTCTTGTAATATGATTAGATTTTTACCAAAGAGTGAGTGGGTGCTAGCAAAACATATAAGGGAGTTAGTGATTCTTACTGGTGGGTGCCAGTAAAACATCTAAGGGAGTTGGTGCTTCATGTGAGTGGGTGCTCATGAAACATGATGTAATCTGAGTGGTGGCTTTAGATTCACATCATAGAAAACCAAGATTTGTGTTTTTCTCCCTTTATGGGTTTCCACGTTAAATATATGTGTTCACATGTATATGTTGTTTAAGGTGTTGTTGTGATGTTCATGTGTTGATTTAATTTTATGATTACATAATATGTTACTGATTGCTAACATGAATGGTTTCCAAGTAAAAGAAAAATTATAAACTGGCAATAATTATAAATTTATCCTAATACTAATTCACCCCAACCCCACCCCCCCCCCCCCCCCTCTCAATATTAATCTTGTTTCCAACATATAATATTTTGGGAGTTGGCTTCACAAGGAGTAAATCAAATCACTATGTATATTTCAACTTAGTTATTTGGTCTTGTATGTGGGATGATATGTTGATGTTTGGAAAGAATAGGGAAATTATCTAGGAAGTGAAAACTCAGTTGTCCTCTAAATTTGACATGATGGATATAGGTGCTGCAAATTTTCATTTTGGGCATTGAAATTGAATAAATCGAGAACACAAGAAACTCTAGTTAAATCACAAGAAGTATATTGAGACTTCCTCAACCCAAGAGTATAAGGAATGGCTCAAGGTGGCTCAGATCTTAAGACAGTGTTCGACACAAGTCCAACAAATTCTAGACACAGAATTAATGAAACGAAGAATTCAATATTCCGATGAAAAGGATATTATTCGGTGGGGATATGAGAAAAGAGGCACCTTTTCCACGAGAGAGGCCTACAACATCATTATCAAGGCACATATGGTGATCGATCCTCTCTGGGGAAAAATCTGGGACCCTCCCATATGACCAAAAATTTCCACCTTTCTCTGGCTCCTACGTCATAATAAGATTCTCACGTGGGACAATCTTACAAAGAGGAACTTTCATGGACCTTCAATATGTCCTAACTGCAAACAAGAGGAGGAAACAATAAAGCATCTCATGCATTCCTGTCAGATGGTGTGCAAGCTCTGGGAAAAGGTCAGTTTCCGTTGCCAGAAGGAAGGAAGAAACCATGGAGACATCATTGCCACGGTGCGCAACTGGGACCATTCCCCTTATCAAAGTAAGATTTTAAATTTCCTTTGGAAGCTCATTGCAGGCTTTCTCATGTGGGCCATATGGAAGGAGAGAAACAGTAGAATATTCAAGGATCACTCTAGGTCGCTGGAAGATATCTGGAAAATAATTCACCAAAATATTGAAGAAACCTTATCTCTCAAAACCTGGTACCAGGAGGATCTACCAAGTACCCCCCAAGAACAATCTATATGGGCCAATTGGAATTTCCAATGGAAGCTAGAACAATATATCAAAGGAACAAAGCCTCCAAGGAGCCATTCACCTGAGGAATGGTTACCTCCCCCTATGCATATGTACCAACTAAATTTTGATGGTGCATCGAAAGGCAACCCAGGAAATTCAGGCTTTGGAGGGATTTTTGCAGATCATAAGGGGGCTCCTCTTTTAACCTATTTAGGCTCAAAAGGATGGGATACCAACAACTCGGTAGAATTGGAAGGTCTTTGGCAAGGTCTTATTCTTGCGCAAGGTAAAGGTTTCTTTCCGCTCATAATAGAAGGCGACTCCCAGATCATCATCAATATGGTCTCAAAAATCCTGCAGGGATCCCCCTCCAGCAAAGTGAGTAACAGCTGGAGAATGGAAAAAAGGCTTCAACTCATTGAATGCTGGCTTTCCTCCCACAGGGCGGTCACACTGAAGCACATACGCAGAGAAGGGAATAAAGTCGCAAACTTACTTGCTAATATGGGGGTTGATTGGAGGTTGCATCTTCATGCTAGATCAATTTCAGGCCTAGCCTCTGAATCTCAACTCTTGGATTACAACAACCTAGTGAAGAAGGAAATGCATCAGGAAGAAAGAGAACACCCGGATGCGGGTGAAATTAATGAACTCTAATAATCTCAATGAATGACATTCAGATTTGGTACTACCAGCTGCAGAGCAGCGTGGCTTCCCAGGATTCCACCCAGCGTAAGAAGGATAAACATAAGAGGGGTAGATTTGGTTGGATCTCAGCATTAATGGTTTGCTCCGTTCAAGGTGATGCTGTGGTAGTTATAATCATGGTGCTCTGTATTATTCTCCCCACAATTAGCGTTCAGTCTTCATGCTCCAGGCTCTAGCTCACTGCGAATCTTGGGGGAAAGCCGGTCTCTGATCACAGAGGCAAGACTCATATCTGCACCCCGCTCTCCTGTCTGTGGTCTTATTATGATAAGGGATTTGATGGCAGGTTAAACTCTGCTATCAGCGGTAAACTCTCTACTGCTCCGGAGATTCGAAGTGTGCTGCCCTCATCGTCGTCTCAGGCCTCTCTTGCGCGATCTAAGTGGTGCTCAGTGGTGTCTTATTGCCCTCCCGACATTGTCCCTGGTCTTATTGCGCCTCCCCCTAAGCATCTCAATATGGTTCGCCAGAGTTCAAGGAATCGTTCTGGGGGACGCCGAGGTAGCCGAAGGCGTTCAAAGGATAGCTGTCTCGTGGACCCTGCTCTGTCTCCAGTTAATTTACCCTATGCTCCTGTGAATGTGTCTCCTCCTAGCCCTGCTCGCAGGCTGATTCCGAACAGTGCATTTCAAAACACACATTTCAAGTTCCAGAGCAATCTCAATAGGCCATTGATCACTGCTCATATCACTATTATCCTATCGGAAGAAGAAAACCAGCTTCATCCTCTGGTGTGCGTGGCTTCTGAGCCCTCTCAAAGCAGTGAGCAGTTCATGGATGGAGGAAGCCCAAAGAATCGAAAGGGAAAGGGGCTCGACAAGAGTGAAGCTCCCAGCTTTACTCTGCCTCTTGAAGACACTGTCCTGGTGGTCAGGGAAGGGAATTCCAAAGCCACTCATCACCCCATGGCGGGCCCAGTAGGTGAGAAGGCTGGAAACAAAGATATGTGGACTGGCATTGCGTGTCCAGTGAAGGAGGTGCCTCCGAGTGCGGATGAGGTTGTTTAAGACCACCTGGGTCTGCCTTCTTTTTTTGGTTTTGCTTAAGTCTCATATGACCAACTTCAGGCAGCTTTGTCTGCAGTTCTGGTTCAGCATCTATAACCAAATGTTTTTGTTTTTCCTTTCGGGCAGTGGCAGTATAAATATCTTCTGGTTAGCCAAGGAAAGTATTTGTCTTGCTTTCGGGTATTTGTCTTGCTTTCGGGTCTCTTCTTATGTTATGCTGGTCTCCCTCTGGTTTTCACATATGTTTTCTAGCTCTCTGTAACTGGTTCTCCCAGGTTCTATCTATACTGGGGCAGTTTTTGCTACGTTGAGTGATCTCGGGTGTTGATATCTAAGGCCTCAACTCCTTGTAAAATTATTTTACTTTTCAGTTAATAGAATTAGTCTTTGCCGAGAAAAAAAAATATTGCAGAGGTTTAATATGTAGGAATGTAAACTGGTAAATGTGTCTATTTACATAAGTGTAAATTTATTTGTATATTAGTGTCCCAAGACAAGGGAAGAGGAAGAGGACATGTCTCATGTTCCATATGCCAATGTAGTTGGAATTTTGATGTATGCAATGGTGTGTACTAGACTAGACGTCGCACATGCAGTGGGAATATTAAATAGGTATATGTCAAAACTAAGGAAGGATTAATGATAGTAGGAAAGAGGGTTTTTCAAATATTTGCATGGCACTAATGGATATGGATTTTACTACCAAGGAATACCAACATTGGACAGAGTGTTGGACATACATGAATTTGTTGATGCAAACTACGTTGGAAATCTAGATCACTGCAGATTTACAATTGGGTATGTGTTTAACCTATTTGGAGGAGCAATCAGTTGGATGAACAAGAGACAATTTGTAGTGGCACTCTCAACTACAAAAGTTGAATACATGGCAGCCACCCATGCAAGCAAGGAAGCAATATGGTTATAAAGATTGTGCTCAAGTATTGGGTTTGTACAATAAGTTGTGATGATAGATTGTGATAGTTAGAGTGCAATATTCCTAGAAAATAACCCAACATATCACTCTAATGAAAAGCAAATTGATGTTCAATATCATGTAGAGAGAGACATGATTAAAGAAAAGAAAGCGCTACTGGCGAAGGTGGAAACTTGAAGTATGTTGCAGATTAATTAACAAAATTTGTGAGCATTGAGAATTTCTCTTGGTGTATAGAAACAATGGGCATTATTTCCCTGGGTTGTTAATCATGTACACTTGTGACTGCCTATGTGCAAAAAAAAAAGAACAAGTGGGAGAATGTTGGGTATGTGTTATATTCGTTGCGTGAATCCTTGCATGCATTATATTTTGTGGCAAGTGTAGTGAGCAATTTTGAAGGGGGGTAGCAACGTCCCCAAAAAAAGAAGAAGAAGAAGAAGGGGTTTTTTTTGCATCAATTTTTAGTGGTTTTTGGAACACAATTTTCATCTTAGCAATTTTGTGGGCATGGTAGTTTATAACATGGTTTTGTAGTTTCAGTTAAGGAACTACAATTGTATTCTAATCTCGGGCAAATGCATTGGTTATTTATGGACACAACAAGATACACACACAATATATAGTATTGTAATACTTTAAAGAAAAACATACTAAAAAATATTTCTAGTTTTCTCATTTGGGTTTCTAGTGAAAAATATCTCTATTAATATGTATGTTTTCCATTACACCTTTTTTGTTTTATTAATATTTTCTTTGCAATAAATAACTGTACAAGGTACCTACAAAAATTAAAATTTCCCTTAAAAAAATTAGATGACCAACATACCGGACATTTGTTGTCCAAAACTATGGAGTTTTCAAAAATCATTAACATTAGAACCTTTTCTTCATCAAACACATCATAGAGTTTTGATACCACTATGATGGCCAAGTATCCTCAGACACAAAACTTTTATTAATCAAGGAAAATAAAATTCACATATTTTATGCAAGAGCTTACAAAATTCCAAATTATTTTCACATTATAAGAAGATAGTTTAAATAAGTTCATCAATCTAATTTCCTAAGCTAATTTTGATATGACCATCTTATCACATAATCATGTGAATATGGCAAGTGTCCATGTACAATAAATGAAGAATCTAATTAAGTTCCAATTATCGATCCTAAGAAACAACTAATTTCTAGATATATTATATGTTCTACTAATATTCATTCTTGAAAAGATTGAGCACAATATTATTTTGGAATATATAATCCTAAACTAAGTACTTTAGGATCATTACTTAAAAAAATATGAATGTTATAAGTTTGCCTTATCTTGATCATTTAAGAGAAAATATTTCAAAGGTTTTTCCCAATAGTTAGGTGGATGACCATATTATAGAGAAATATGGTGTGTTCGGTTATTACCGAGGTGGAGAAGAGGATTCTCTAAATATAAGGTTTAGGTGTAACAACTTTGTAATAATACTTCTAAGTACTATGTTCAATCTATTATTAACATTTGTATTGTAACATGTATCATAATTTTATTAATGCTTGAGTTATTACACATATGACATCATTATTTATTTGCATTTATACAGGTTTCATTGTTCTTTCCTATGTGGGAGTATCAACATTATCTTTGCATTGAGGACCTTGATGATGAACACATCACGTAATATTTTAGGGTGGAGGTCAAGTTCGACCAATTGAGTCATGCTAACCACAACGATCAAAACCTAATAGGAGAGAAGTTAGGTTGCATTGAAAAGAAACAAGTGATCATGAAAGTAGACTTCTAATCTCTTCGATGTGTTAATTTTTAGTTGCAAGCAATGGAATACCTTCGATTGAAGTAATGTAAAGGAAGGTCATGATAATGAGCTAATATATATTAACTCTAATATAATGTAGATTGCAATTAAGGAGCCTTATTTTTTCCCAAAACATTGAACCAAGTTTTTTTTACCCATATGTGTTGGATGGGGATTGGTGGTTTATAATCAGACATGATCCAACTCAAAACATAATTTTGAGAACAACATTGTTATAATGCCAAATGAGGATGATGATCAGGGTGGTGGCAATGAAGAGTGATATGTAATTGTTTTGTTTCAGCATTTAGGTTGTGGATGTTTCATTTTATAATGTATAATTATAATTGGCCCATTATATTTTTTTCTTAATTTTATAATGTTGGATATTAAAAATACTATTTGTAACCATAATTATTGAAAATATATTAAATAGTATAAGTATAAAATGTGGTTTTGATATATTTCATATTTATTGTTTATTATAGCACCTTTATGTTGTATTATATTACCATATGTTTATGTTAATTGTTGAATCACTAAGCATTAATTGAGATATCACAAAGTTGATGATGAATTCACATAATAAAGTAGTAAAGATTTATTCTAAAGTAAAATTTCTTTTAAAAAATAATGATATTAAAAAGTCAAACCTTTATTTTTTTATTGTTTGAAAAATTCAAAATTTAAAAAACATATACATTTTTTTTATGGAACTTTAATTATTCGCTTGAATTTTCAATTAAACCAGACAAAAGTTTGGACATAATCATTATTTGTGGACCAAACCATTTTGCAGTTGATCAATATTAATAACATAAAATTATAATGCTTGATAGGATACCTTGTAGTAACTATTATGCTTTAATTTCATGACATAAGATGGGATACCTTGTTAAAAGATCTTAGCTCTAGTGGTTTAGTGAACAATTTGTTTCCCTAACTGCATGGTTCAAGTCTCCATAGACATGTTGTAACTGGCTCATTAGTGACTTTTATGAAATAGTTGTATATAGTGTAATAGTGGCAATCGATTTGATCGAAGTTACTGATTCTCTATAAATTCTTAGATATAAATTCTTAGATATATATATATATATATATACATACATATATATATATATATATATATACATACATATATATATATATATATATATATATATATATATATATATATACATATATATATATATATATATATATATACATATATATATATATATATATATATACATATATATATATATATATATATACATATATATATATATATATATATATATATATATATATATATATATATATATATATATATATATATATATATATATATATATATATATATATATATATAGATATATATGATGGGATACCTTGCAATGATTATTATACTTTAATGTTCATAGATCACAACAATGAATGCACAAACAAGTTGTTCATTTAATCTAACTATATTCATAGTACATGAGAAAATTATTGAAATTGGCATCAATATCAATTTAGTTTAGTTTTTTTTTTAAATATGTTTTTATAGTTGATACAAGAATTCATAATTACTTTCACAAATTAATATAGGAAGATTTAATTAGAAATATTAATTTAAAAAATAATCAAATCTAAGTGTTTCTACGTTTTAATTATGTTGATAGGTGTGGTCTATTTTGGAATAGGCCTTCTAGAATTTCTAATTTTTAAAAAGTAAAAAATTATGGATTGCGTAGATTTAATAATGTGAAAATATTCTTCATCATATACTCAATCCAATGACTCAAATTAAGGGTTTCCAAACAATTTTCCAATTTTTGATCATTACTTTTGTATTAGCATTACAAATTATCAATGTTACCTAACCTCCACTCCTCTCTCGGCATTACAAATTCTCAGCCCTAGAAATGGGACATAAATCATTTGATGGTTATCAGCATTCATCGGCCATTTAATTTATATTGTTGTCCTAGTAAGTAGAATGTAATCACTATTTGAAATATTATTAATATCACTTTAGTTGTGTGTTTTTGTGTGTATTATTGTTTTCATTATTTAATAAAACAAATTGATTTAAAAAATTAATCAAATATGATTTAGGATTATTTCCGTGACTCAATATGCAAGATATTATCATTATATAAAATTGGAGGAAAAAAATTATTGGAAACTATCATACATTTTAATTTATCAACATTAATTAAAAATTCGGTAAAAGTATTTAAGAATAATTTTAGTTTGCAAGCTTTTGTAGTTAGAATTTGAAGAGAGTGAGTCTGGAATATGATCTATGGTGCCCATTTGTAAGTCGAAATTTCAAGTCCAAAACAAGACCCATCATAAATTTAAGAATAAATTCATAAAATATCATTTAATAACAGAATTTGATTTTAAAAAAAAAATCAAATGGTAGAATCCTTGATTGAATCGTTTAATCAAGTTTGTAAATATGTTTAATCAACATATTGTATCTTGTTGAGATAAAAAAACAATTCACTTACAAGAAGAGTTAAACATTATATGACATTGATGGTTACATGCTTTTGCAATCACAATCTAATTTAAACAATTTAATTAAACTAAAGTTAAATTTAACATGGAAACTCTAATTTTAAATGAGAGATAGATCCCAAATTTAATTTTAAAACAATGAAATAATTAATAGTGTTAATAATTAGCATATTCATAAAAGATTCTATAAATCAAACAACATTAACATCAATATGATATGAAAAAAGTAGTATACATGAGCAATATACATATCAATATACGTGTGAAATATACATCTTATCAAAATCAATAAAAATGTCATATATACATCTCAAGTCAAATACATCAATCAATATGTGTGTTAAATACCACAGTTAGCCATGTCCACTGCTATAGCTATGGGCATCAGTGCCCCTACTACCAGAGTTAGAGGGTAAAGTATGATATATCTTGACATCATGAAGTATAGCACTCAATGTGACCATAGTGTGGGTAGCATCAATAGTTTTGTAACATATGAAAACGATGATGGGAGAGTATCAGGTGGATTAGTAGAATATGGTGTATTTTGTGGAGCATGTGGAGGAGGTGGAAGAGGAAGTGGTGGTGGATTAGTGAATGGTGCAGTTGGTGATGCATGTATAGGGGGACAGGGAGGAAGTCGTGGTGGTGGGTTGATGGATTGTGTAACTAGTAATTAAAGTGGTGAAAGAGAAGGTGGAGGTGGATTGGTGGCTCGTTTAATTGATGAAGCATGTGGAGGAGGATGGGGATATGTCCATTGATCTAGTAGAGAACCAAGTTGTGGAGAATCATGTTGTGGAGGATTAGGAGCATCATCCTCAAAATATTATCTACTTGAAGTTGACTTGGCACCATCCCTCAACGTCTTCGTAAGGTTGAGGCACGAATAACATGACACATCAATAACATCATTTCATAAAGAAGGGTCACCCATGTATCACATAGCTCTAGGATCTATAATATATCTTGAACATTTGTGAGAACCACCTTCTACCTAGTAATCAAATTATATATGTGATCTTCCATATTAGTTCAGACTTTGTTATCTGGCCTAGATGCCATGTTGGTCCTTTGTACTCAAGGTTGCTTGATTACCTTGTCCATCTCATCATCTTACTGGGGAAGATCATCACCAGCATATGTGATGATATCTACAAAACAATAGATAATAATAATCAGATAATTGAAACAAAATGTTACAATAAATTACATGTGCATTGAATAAGAAAAAATATATTGGATTTATCAAAACATAATGATAATATTGCCTATATCATTTGGTGGCTCATCCTAAGTAAACACGATGTTTAGACATCCTCTCCAATCTATATCCTTGCATATAAGTAGTATACAAGATCAAGGATAGGATTGTTCTCTACAACAAGAAATCACAAATCTCTCTACCGACAAAATTAAATTTCCACTTTAGCCAACCCCTTATGGAAACAACTATTGTTATAGTATTATTTGTCACCGTAGAGTATATTAAGGGACCTCTAAATGATATCACACTGAGACACTTCTACCTCTCCTTCGAAAAATCAAATTAATTTGACCATCACTCCTGGTACACCCCTAGAGAGCAATGCATCACTTCTTGCACTTTAGAAGAGAGAAAAGATTGCTTGTTGTACCACAACAACAAGTGTTGATCAAGAAATAATTTAGATTTAGTAATTTTTAAGAAAATCAGTTCAAAGAGTTGGCCTCCCTCATCTAATGGACTTGGGAACTTGTAATGGACTCTAATTTCATTAGAACCTACACATCTAAATTTATCCTCTTGCCTCTTCACCAAATCCACTTGAAGAAACCATGCCTAAGGGAGAGACATATAGATAAAATGCATGTAACTACATGCTACAAAAAACTCAAAGAGAGCCTTCTTGCAGTCATCATACATTTAGGATTTTGCATTGCTTTTGGATGTGAGCCAAGGAAGAGTATGGAGTCAAGGAGCTAAGAAAATCTTCAATGAAGAACTCAACGTACAACTATTGATTGATATATTTCTATTTTCCTAATATCTATATATATTTTCATGTTTTTCCCTTTAATTGTCTTTTGTATTTGACATTTGATACAAGTAATTGATGGATTTAGTCTTCCTTTAAGTAGATTAGGTTAAGATTATATATAGTTAATGTTAGGTTCCTATACCAATAGGAGTCATAATTTTTGAATGACTGAGATTAAACCTGTAATATGTACATACCTTACTTTCTGCAAATGTTTTCCATATTCAAAAAATTAAAAAGTATAAAGAGTGTATGTCCTAAAAGAAACATCAAAGGACAAAAAGAATAAAAAGGTCAAAAAAGTTAAAGAAAAAAAAAATGTTAACCCCAAGAAAAGAAAAGACCATGAAAGTGTGCAAATTAAAATGCCACTCCTAGTTAATTTTGATACAGAATAAATGATTGTGTGCAGCTTGTTACCTTTGCCACAATCCATGATAGTCAAAATGTTTAAACTTGACTATTTCATGCTTTCAATTTTATGCTTATAGATAGAGAATAAAATCTGACCAAACAGTGTAATCTTGGCAGATAATTAGATTAGGTAGAGTGAATAAAAGGAGCTCAACTGTTTAATCTGAGCCCTTGGATGTAATAAGGTTAGACTTAGTTAGATTACTATTGTAAAAGAAAATAAAATGTTTTGATAAGGGTTTGCCAACTTAAGTGCACCCTAATAAAGAGAAGTAAAAATGGTAGGATGAGTAGGTGGGTAAGTAGAAGAAAGGTTGCAGAATTGTGATGATTGTTAGATAAAAGCATATTGATCACCTTCATCATCAAAGTTCTAAGTATGGATGAAAATTGGGCATGCATCAAGTCCACAAAGTCAAATTGATTAACTTTCGGCACTCATTGCACCTTTCACTTAATTAATTACCAATAAAAAGTCTTAAGTACCCAAAATCTTAAGTCAAAGGGGCTCAGAACGTTTCTCTGACTTCTGGAGGGATCGAACCTTCGGCCCAATGACTTATAGGTCTTAAGTACTAAAAGCCCCCTCATGAACATTTACCCCCTGCAATTCACTCATATTCCCAAACAAATCCCTTTCCTAAGAAAAAACATCATTTTCCTAAGGAAAACTCACTTTCCCCTATTAAACCCCATTTTCTAAAGATAAAACCTTATTATCTTAGGAAAAGTGATCATCCCCCATGAAAAGTGATAGGACCCTATAATACTAGTGATTACCCCATTACTATTGTAGTTGTATCCCTTATTAATATTGGTGTGCCCCTATTGTCCCCATATTTTTATTACTGTGCCCCATAGAATCCCTCTATTGTTATTTTTGTGGCTTTATATTATTATTGTTAGGTCGGTTGGGTTATATTGTGACTCCTTAGACTCCTATATATAGAAAGGAGGTTTTTTCATTTGAATCATCCAAGAATTGCTCATTTATGTAATGTAAAGGAGGTTGCCCCCTCGAAGAGGTTGAATTCTAAGGCGTTGATCTATCTTTTCTATCTTTTTCTTGAGGTGGTTTCATAACAAAAAGACCCCTTTTCTATAAAAAAAAGCCAAAAATACTTTAAGCCTAAGTATAATATGTTTATGACAAACAACAAAAGAATTAGATACATTACACTTAGCACTAAACCCAGTCTCTGCCATTTTCATATTAATTTCTAACATTATGTATATATTAATTCCCAAAAATAAATACAACCCTTCCCATATAGTTATAAATAAATCCCTGTGTATTAATACCCCGCCCCCAAAGAGTTTGAAACATAAACTTTAGAAAATACCTTTGTCAAGCTATAAAAAGGGTCTCTTTCACCTCTAATTACCTCACATTAATATGTCAATCCGGGAACGTTTTGTTATTTCAAAAAGTGTCTCAGTCTAAGGCTATCATTTGCCAGAGTAATGCTAGTAGTACAGTGTTCAAAACTACAAGAGTAAACGAATGCTTGTTTTACAGCTAACTACTTCAAAAGATTAAACCACACATTCAGAAAACTAAGCAATTTATTAGTCAAGGGTTCAGTAGTAGTAACTCATCCCTTTGTAAACTGATGGAAAAGGAAACCAGAGAAAAGATCATGGATCTGGGAGTCAGACAGTAGATGTCAATGCTCACTACAGCTTGAGATCATTCTTCACACCGAAATAACAAATGACAGGAAATTAAACGGCAGATAAGAAATGGAACAGCAATTAAGAAATAGAACAGCAAACCTGAAATGGAACAGCAAACAAGAAATTGTAATAGCAACTAAGTCTAACAGGCAGTAACACCTTAGTCTACAAGATCAAATGTATTAATCGTGACCTACAGCAATCAAATGGCAATACTTCACTCTTTAGGACGAATTGAACAACACACTAAAATGGAACAGCACTGATTAATGGTGAATTATAGAACAGTGCTTGAAAACCATATATACACACAGCACACCTTAATAATAATCTGATCCAGTTATCAATCTCAGTTAGAAAGAGTACGACTATATTTCAAAATAGAACAGCATTATTTTATAGATCCAACAATCGCAAAGAACATAACTCCCAAGATGAATTCTGTAATGTCAATGAACAAGTGCACAGCACAGAGGCTTTGTAATTAAACAGTAACAGTATTCTGTAAAGACTAGCAGTATTATATCAACACTTAAAAGAACAGTGATACGATGCAGAGTCAATACAATAGTTCTGTCTTTTGAAACCTTAATAAATTAAACATAACAGAGCATGTGATGTAAACTACAAAACACATCAGACTACCAAATAACGTCGATAAGCAAACCACGCATAATCCAAACGTAATAATACAGGAGCAAGTGTCCTCCAGGGCCAGGACCTTAGCCTCCAGGGGTACACCACTTGAAGTTATTCCAGACTCAGAGATGAAATAGTAACCAATTTTGTATTAATGCATAAAGCGGAATTACAATAAATCAGTTCTTAACGAGACTCGATGATCAAAGTTTTAATCTTAAAGGAAATTACATAAAACATAATAGATTCTAACTCTCTCTCGAGCTAACAGTGCTGCCCCTTTTATAATGGTGAAGGCGGAGATATCTAGGTGCAGAAATAGTAAAGGCAGCGATCCCTCAGGATCAAGGATCCTGAGGGATTCGCCGAACCGTTAGTCCTCAGTCATCTCTTTTCTTTCCTGCGCTGAGCTGATATCTCCACTTCCTTTTCAGGGCTGATTTGCTTTGATTTTCTTTGCCTTGTTTGCATCTGGTTCCCCGTCAAAGGGACAGCAGTTAACCCATCCTTGTCCTTTCCTTTGGAACAACAGTTTCTCGTTTTTCCTTCTTTCTGCATAAGGAAATGACAATTGTCAGTGTTTTCGTCTTGCATATTAATCTCACAGGTTTTATTACAATTCCTTATCATTTTCCTAGTTCATGATGCAAAAGTTTTGTAAGTTTTAATGAAAATATGCTGAAATAATTACCAAAAACATGCCTCCTTTAGTACTCCACACACCCCCCTGCTTACCCTTTTTCATGCACTCATGAAAACATTGTAGTTGACATGTAAGGCAGTGAGAGAGTAGGCTGGAGATGGAATCTCATGTGGAGACCTACAGCCATGATGCATAACTAGGTGTTCAAAGAAATGGCCTGTTTGACCCTCAGGCATCTCATACAGGGCTTGGTATCCGGGTGCAGGGTGTCAAATAATTGGACTCCGGAACCTACATCCTAACCAGGATGGCCCTGCCCTCAGAATGACTTCGCCATAGAGGTGCAAACGGTCGGAGGCTAATTTAAAATTTTCATACTTAAATGGTTCCCTGAGCTGGATATTCGGATTAGAGATCTGATACCGAAATTTAGCCGCATCAATGGCAAGGTCTTTGATAGAGAGAAAGAATTATATTCCCTGTTGAATGAGTGCCGTATGAATGGGTCCTAATGCTTCAATTACACCTGGATTCTTCATGAGGTTTCTATGTGCTCTCCACAACTGTACTGGGTTCCTAGGCTCAGCCCTTACCCACAAATCTAATCCGTTTTCTTGCCTTTGGAAAGCATTATAGGCTTTAAGCCATTTAATTTGATTAACGCCAAATGAAATAAATGCCTGCAATTGGATATCCCCAACAAAAGGGCTAGGGTTCAACTCGGTCTCCTGGTCTAATACAAGGTTATGTAAATAAAACTCACACAGTAGTCTCTGAACTTTTACCCCGTAGTGCTTACAGCAGTTTATAAAATCATCGATGGTGTTAATTTGTATGGGGGCACCTACTTTAATAGCCTTTATTTTCAATTGCAAATATCGTTCCATTAAAAACAAGGCATAATTCTTAGCAGGGGCTCTACATGCTAGGACGTCATTGTATAAAGAACATACAGTATCCATCTGCTTGATAACTCTATCTAACCTACGAGTTACCTTCGCGACTTTTTCTTCTTCCCTTCGCCATCCTTCAAAGGACTGGCTTTCCGATAGATTGACATTCCTAAGCTGCTGATGTAGCTCTTCATACTTTTCTAGAGGGACCGTTTTCTCTATAAGCTTTTCTGCTGCTTGCTGAGCTTGCGTCAAACCCTTTCATAGGGTTACCGTTCTCGTATCTCTTTCCCATGCGGCAGTGGAGATCGGGAGTTTTACCTGAATTTTCCTATTGCGTTGTTTTGCGTTCATGACCCTTATCACTCCCGAGGGTGGTGTCTCTGTCTGAATTTCCTTATCGCAGGTCAACATATCATCCATTTCTACTTTAACGTGGGTAGCAGTCCAATGCTGTTCCTTTTTAATTTGAACAGCTGTCTGCTTCTCAACATTATTTGGAATAGCAGCCTGCTTTTCGACAGGGTTTTGAACAGCAGGATGGACTCTGGTCCTCTGATCCTTTGTCTTGAGGGGTTTTGCTGGAGTGGTTGCATTTTTCCTTCCCGAAGTCCTTTTTACCCTTTTTCTTGCTTTTAAAATCCTAATCTACTGTCGGAGCTGAACTATTACATTCAGTAGCCTCTGCTGTTCCTTCCGTAATTTCTTAATTTCCTCAATTTCCTTAGAAGGAACAACAGACTATTCACTACGGCCTGGACTATGACTAATTCCCTGATTTTCTCTCTGGGGTGCTTCTTTGTTGCTCTGGGGCAAGAACCCTAACTGATTCTATTATTTCTTGGGTGACTTCCTTTTCTGCCCCCCTTTCCTCCGGAATTTCTTCTGGTGTCGTCTGGCTAGGAACGGATTGTTCCTGTTCTACATCTCCTATCATATTTTCATCATGAACAGGCAGATTCTCTTCTTCTACCTCTTCTGCATGTAATTCTTCAGGTGCATTTCCCTCTTGAGCAGAGTGTTATTTTGGTTCCTCTTCGGCATGGAGATCTAATGGACTGGAAGGTTGGCCATATTCGCCCATATTGGCCAAAACTTTGGCCAATTCATCTTCTCTTAATGGATCCTGCAATGGGCTACCTTCCTGTTGTTCCATTTCCTCCTCCTGCTCAGATTGCTCGGTTTCTTCTTCCAATTCTCCTTCCTCTTTTTCCTGCATTCCCTTCTCATTGTCTTCCCCTTCTAATCATGGGGGTTGCTCATCTTCTATCTCTACCGGTTGGTTGGTGATTCCTTTGGGCTTCTCCAGCCTCCCTCGTAACCGTGCTAGGCAGACCGATTTCCTTCATTTTTCTGGACGCTCAGGTATACTGGTGGCATGTTTACGTTTTGGGGATGGTGTGGTCAATCCCTCATCTATCATGGAAATTAGCTCTTCCCAGCTGCTCTGCTGCTGGGTAAGACTATGGCTGACTATTAACCGAATCAATCCATGATGACTAACAACTAACTCTACATGCTATGCCTTTTTTATGCTCCATGCAACGTCATGAAGTAATGAATTCAAAAATGTAGGTAAATTTACAGAGCATTTTTGCTTTAATACAGCTAAGAGTTTAAGATGTCGTGGTCTTACCACGTCTTTTCTGCCTTCACAGATGATGTAGCTTTGAATGGTCTTTGCCAATTCCATCCACGGCTCTCCTAATGCTGCCGGCAAAACCCCATTTCCTCTAATTATCAGGCTCTGGCCTTCCTCCTGGAAGGTTTCTATGATCTTCTACAATCTCTCCTTCTTTAACGTCCATACAGGTCCAACGGCTGGTAGTCCCGAGACTTCTGCGATTATGTCATCGGTGACTGCTATGTGTCTCCCCCTCACTGTGGAGTGATTCTCTTGCAAGTTCTGCAAGAATTCAATTGCTACAGTCTCGTTGGATTCCTGTAAGCGATTGAGATAAGTTAGCCACCCTGCTCTTGCCAGGATTTCCCGTGCAGCATCAGAGACTGTTAACACCTGCGGTTCTCTCCGAATCGATCTTCCTCCCATGTTTATGGTTTCGCTGTAAAATCTCAGAGTTTTGACAATGGAACGGCAGCTGTTCACGCTGTTGAAACATAGAGAGGCTGACAAACGCAAGACTCGCTCAAAATCAAATGCTGCAGAGTATGCAATGGAAATGGCTTATGAACAGAAAGTCATGCAAAAAAAATAAAAAATCATATACCATTGAGCCGTGTTATTCCCAAGTACACAGCTTCCCGAATAGTGATCTCACACGTAATCTAGGGAATGATGAGGTTAACCTCCCCCCCGCAATGTGATAGGCCGTCCCGGCCGTCAAATAAAGGAGCGGCGTGCCGTTCTGAAGGAGAGTCATAAAGGAATAACGTATGGCAATATGCCATGTTTACAAAAGTAGCAAATTACCGAAATCGAGGCATAGAGTTGGATCGCTTAATACGTAAGAAACTGCAGTGATATGATGCGAGGCTGGGGGGATAGGACATCTGTCGTGGATACAGAGTCTCATGCGGTCATTGTCAATTGTTCTGTCATGATTGGTGATAATAGATGTACATGCGTTGTATGGTTCGGGAAATAATATATGATTGATTACTAAGGTATAAGAAATAGAAGGGTGCTAATAACTACCTATTGGTGTAAATAATGTGACTTCAATACCATTAACAGTGCTCTGCTACTGACAGGTGTCCATAACCTTGGCAGAGTTGTTTATTTCACCAATGGAACCATGATCCTTTGTGTATGCTTAGGAAATGTTGTGTGATGTCAAAATGTAGGCCATTATGCTAGCTTGGTGACCAGTTAGCCATAATGCCATTCACGAGGAAGGAGCGAAAGGTGGGCAGGCCAGCTCGTGATGAGACCTCCTATTCCAAGGGTTCTTTATTTGATATACCTTTTGGACCATATCCCTGGTGTGGTGGCCATAGTGGGAATTCCACTTCGCTTTCGTCCTCATGATCATGGTAGGTTGGCTCTTGATGAGACCCCCTATCCTACATTTGACAACTTATAAGTTATTAAGACATCATTGTTTTCTCTTTTTTCTTTCTTTTTTCATAAAGCACTTTCCCTATTTATACACAAAGGGTGGTTCAACACTCCTTAAGAGTAAGAATGGTGGAAGAAGTCTTAATATCTCAATAGGAAGATATAAACCCTTTGCTCTTATTCCTGAATAATAAATCAAAGAGGATTAAAAGGGACCAACATGATAAATATAACCAATCAGATCAGAGTTAGTAGAACAATGACAGCAAAAGATAATGAGTAAGCGTGTCCTTCCTTCTGTCCTCTTACCAATACAGAGCAATTTCTTATAAAAATAGCAATTTTATGATTCACTGATTTCAGTATGTTGTGATTTTGTATCCATTGCATAAGTGCATAGTTGTAGTCTAAAAGACTTGAAAGAACAAGAACAGTAAGCATCCTTTATTTAGAACAGTAGGGGAACAAGCTGTTTCATAAAGGGAGAGAAAAAGAATGCAAGTGGTGTTCCTTTTGGAAAAAGGAACAACAAAAGATCAAAAATGTTGTTCCTTTGGAAAAGGAACAGCAGAAAACACAAATGTCGTTCCTTTGAAAAAGGAACAGCAAAGATCGAAAACGTTGTTCCTTTGGAAAAGGGACAGCAAAACACACAAATGATGTTCCTTTGGAAAAGGAACAACAAAAACCGAAAATGTTGTTCCTTTGGAAAAGGAACAGCAAAACACCGAAATGTCGTTCCTTTGGAAAAGGAATAGCAGAAATCGAAAATGTTGTTCCTTTGGAAAAGGAACATCAAAACACAAAAATGTCGTTCCTTTGGAAAAGGAACAGCAAAAAAATCGAAAATGTTGTTCCTTTGGAAAAGGAACAGCAAAACATAGAAATTGTTGGAAATAATACTGAGAGGGGGGGTGAATCAGTATTATTAAATTCTTTTCAATATATCTTCCAGATTTATACTTTAATTTATTCTTCAGATATTGATCATTAATTTGTATGTCAGTACCATATAATAATGAGCAAGAACAAGAAAAACAGATAGTCACACCAAAGAACACCAGATATAAGGTGGAAACCCAATGTGGGTGAAAACCACCTGCTGCAATATGTCTCTATCTTATTTCAATCAGAAACTTCTTTTACAATGATTTTGTACTGGTGCAGTCATTTACTAGTACGCACGCTGCAACCTGCTGAGAGCTACAACCCTCTCTCATTTTCTAGTCTCTCCTGGAAGGGAGCTACAACCCCCTTAGCTTTTGTACTAGCTGATCTACTAGTACGTAGGTGCTGACCTACTTTTTTTCTTCCAAGGACCTCGTTTCATTAATTTTCAGACTGGATCCATGAACATCAAATAATCATCAAGTACATGTGAATCAACCAAACTCCTTTTACAATCACACAATGAGTCAACCAACAACTTCTCAAAATGCAGTAACCAAAAAAGCAATACCAGTAATCTAAACCCAGAACTCTGCAGCAATAGATAAAAGTCGACCAACAAATATTTCAAGAAAAGTTTACAACTTCAGCAATAGAAACCTGCAAATATCCGCAGCTCTTCTCTGTCTAAACTGTGCAGATCCGCACCTGATCCTTCTTCTGCTCTGCGTACCTCCGCACCTACTCCTTCTGCTACACTGTGTACCTCTGCCCAGATCCGCACCTGCACTGTCTACTTGACAGCGTACCTCCGCACCTAGTCCTTCTGTTCCTCTATGTACCTTCGCACTGTGCCTTCTGCTGCGCTGCGTACCTCTGCACCAGCGCCTTCTGCTGCGCTACGTACCTCCGCACCTTCACCTTCTACTGAGCTGCGTACCTCCGCACCTGTGCTGTGGATCTCCTGTGGACCTCCGAATAGAGCCAATTTATCAGTCCTCCAATGTGCCACAGACTGTCAGATCCACAGATCTGATCATGTGCCAATGAGATCACGATAGATCCACCTTACAATTTACAGTATTCACCTTAATTTAGATCTAGCGTTATCAAACCGATCACCCAAAATTTCAGATCTTAAGATATTCAAAAAAGGTGTCTAGCCAAATGATCCCCTTTCCTTTTTATAGGTAAGCCCATACTCAAACCAAGGATCAAAACCATAGAGAACCGATACAAGGGACCCAAAACTGAGGTTCAATAATTTAGATGCTATACCATGGACCAAAACCATAGGATCATATACATCGGACTAAGTACTATGGACCATTCATAAGAATTCCCACATGCGTGCGCTTCTCTGCATTGAAGTGAGTGAAATTGAGGTCCACACCTTTTGAACAGAGTACCTGCGGGTATGTCCGCACTTCTTGGTCGGGGTACCTGCGGGTCCGCAGCTTTTCTTAGGCTCACCTGCGGGTATCTCATTTTCTATGATTTTGAGAGCCTGAACAGAGATCTGCCTCTTGAGTGAGTTGCCATCAAGTACAACACCTGTGCCATAGCGCCAAACCTGAATCATAATGCCAACAATCTCCCCCTTTGGACTTGATGGCAACCCCAAGATCCTCAAGGTCATTCTCCCCCTTTGACATCAAGGGAAAAGGGTTATGCTCCCCCTGAGAACATGCTTAAGTCTTTGCTCTGCTAATCATGCTCCCCCTGACTATAGACCAGATCTACAAAAGAAAAAAATTCTTCAAGAAGAACCATAATCCATCATACACCATAAATGACCTTGACAAAAGAGATAGAGATATATTAGCAGCAATATTCAGATCATCATCCATGTTCTCCTTCTGTACTTTCTCCTCCAAGATATTCTACCATAATGCCAACAATGCATTATTAGAAGAATATATACTCCCCCTAAACCTGTGCCATTCGATCTTCGAACAATCCATAAACCAGCAAATGTATGCGTATACTCCATATGAAACTTGCGTACAACCAACAATCTCTGAAACAGATAAGGTTCAACAACAAGATGATGCATCAACTACCCCCAGCTTTTCCCTGAGGAGAAAATTTTAGGGGCTAATGTTCGCCCAGTGGGCTAATTTTCCATGATTTTTCCAAAAAACGATTCGCCAATTTCCAATTTTTATAAAAGATGATTCGCCCAAATTTTAGAATATAAAATTATTTTACCTTAAAAATCGCCAACATTATATAAAGACTATATATAAAATCATTATAAATTTGAATAATTTTGCAAATATATCATTAAAAAATTTATAGTTTGCATATTAGGGATTAGTGAGATTCGCCAATGTTTTTAAACTTCAAAAAAAATTTCCATCCTTAAAATTTTCCTTGCCTGAGGTATTCAAACGTTTCCCTGGGCAGTGGTTTGGTGAGAATATCAGCAACTTGTTCCTTAGAAGGAACATACTCCAATTTGACCTTTTGTTCCAACACTTGTTCCCGGAGAAAGTGATACTTGATCGGTATGTGCTTGGTCTTTGAATGCATGACTGGGTTTTTTGAAATGCTGATTGCACTTGTATTATCACATAAGATGGAGATAGGTGGTGTACAAGTGATTTGAAAATCCTTCAAGGTCTGCATCATCCAAAGGAGTTGAGTGTAGCAAGATGCAGCAACCACATATTCCACTTCAGCTGTAGATAAAGCAATCGAACTCTGTTTCTTGCTGAACCAAGATACTAATCTAGAACCCATAAAGAATGCACCACCACTTGTGCTCTTCCTGTCATCCACTTATAAGCATGAAGTGTGAGATCTGAATCTCTAGGATACCATAAGCCATAGTTTTGAGTTCCTTGAAGGTACTTGAATATTCTCTTAACTGCCTGAAGATGAGTTTCCTTGGGATTTGCTTGAAATCTTCCAACTATTCCCACTGCATGCATGATGTCTGGTCAGGTACCTGTCAAATAAAGTAGACTTCCAATCATGGATCTATAGGTTGGTTGATGTACTGCTGCTGATTCATCATTTGCACTAAGGTTGCATCCTGTAACCATAGGGGTGCATACTGGTTTTGAATCTTCCATGCCGTACTTCTTCAAAATCTACTTGAGGTACTTGGTTTGAGACAAAAAGATACCGTCTTCATTTTGTTGGATTTGTAGACCAAGAAAATATGTCAGTTCTCCAAGTAATGACATTTCGAATTCTTTCTGCATCACCAAGGCAAAGTTTTGACTCATAGTTTCTTCATTACTGCCAAAGATAATATCATTTACATACACAACAAGTATTAGCAATTTGTCATTTTCAATTTTTATATAAAGATTACTATCTTCTGATCCCTTTGAAAAGCCTTGTTGATGAAGATATTTGTCCAAATGATAGTACCAAGCCCTTGGAGCCTGTTTAAGACCATAAAGAGCCTTTTTTAGTCTGCATACAAGATTTGGATCATTCCCAAGAATGAAACCATCTGGTTGCTCAATGTACACCTCTTCTTCTAAGTCTCCATTCAAAAAGGTTGATTTCACGTCCATTTGAAATACTTTGAACTTCTGAAAGCTTGAGAGAGCAAGGAACATTCGGATGGCCTCAAGTATAGCAATGGGAGCAAAAGTTTCTTCAAAGTCTATTCCTTCTTGTTGAGCATACCCTTTACAAACAAGTCTGGCCTTGTTTCTAATTACTTCCCCATTTTCATTCAACTTATTTTTGAAGATCCATTTTGTCCCTATGACATTCTGATCTTTTGGTCTAGGAACCAACTCCCAAGTGTTGTTCTTTTCGATCTGCTCAAGTTCTTCATCCATTGCCTTGACCCAGCATTCATCTTTGCATGCCTCTCTTACATTTTGTGGTTCAGTGGAGGAGAGTAATGCCAAATAGCTTTAAGCTTCTGCAATTGTTCTTCTTGTTTGTACGCCTGCCTCCTTTTGCCCCAAGATTTGAGATTCTGGATGATTCTTTTGAACATACCTGGATGGAGTCTTCTCTTCTATCCTTATCTATTCCTTTGGTGCCTCTTGAGGTTCTTCTTCATTATCAGTCTGATTTGAAGGATGATCTTCATCCTCTTCGATATTTTCATAATTTACTTGCCTAGGAATGTTTCCTTCTTCATCAACCACTACATCAATGCTGTCAACTATTCTTCCAAGTCTTTTGTTGTAACACTTATATGCTTTGCTGTGAGGAGAATAACCAAGGAGAATCCCTTCATCAGCTCTAGGTTCAAACTTGCCAAGATGTTCATCATTATTCTTAAAATAGCATTTGCTTCCAAAGATTTTGAAATGTTTTACCGAAGGAGTCTCACCATACCAGAGCTCATGAGGATTTTGAGTGCTGTTCACCCGGAAATTTGTTTTGTTGAGAATAACGACCGCAACAAATGCAGCTTCACCCCAGAAGGTTGCGGGAGTTCCAAATTCATCAAGCATAGCACGAGCCATTTGTTGAACCGTTCTGTTCATCCTTTCCACTACTCCATTTTGCTGAGGAGTCCTAGCTGTAGAGAATTCCCTTCTTATTCCATGTTCTTCACAAAAATCAAAAAATTCATTTGAGGTAAACTCCCCACCTCTATCAGACCTGAGGCACTTAATTTTGTGATCTGATTCATTTTCAACCAAGGCTTTGAAAGATTTTAATTTTTCGAAGGCTTCGTCTTTGTGCTTCATAAGTCCTATCCAAACCATCCTGGAGAAGTCGTCAATGAATAATATAAAGTATTCTTCTCCTCGAGGTGACCTTTTCCTAGATGGTCCACATACATCTATATGGACTAGTTCAAGAGGCTTGCTAGTTGATCCTTCCTTCTCAGGGAAGTTAGTTCTGGTTTTCTTACCAAACTGACATGATTTGCATATTGTATTGTCTGGAATTCTGATGTCTAGAAGACCACGAACTGCCTGGTATTTGCATGCTTTCCTTATCTGTGAAAAGCTTAGATGCCCCAACCTCCGGTGCCATAACCAGTGTTCATCATTCTTGCTCAAATAGCATTGTTGTTGTCCTTCTTCAAATATGTATAAATTATTTGGAGTTCTTATGCCTTTGATCACTGTTTTTCCTGTATCAAGATCATGAACACTACATCCATTTGATCGAAATATTACCTCAGTTCCTTGATCGCACATCTAACTGACACTCAGTAGATTATGCTTCAAGCCATCAACATACAAAACATTTCCAGCCTTGACTTTCTCTTTCAACTGAACAATGCCTTTTCCTTTTATGACTGCAGGGGTATCATTTCCAAAAGAAACTTTCTTTCCTTTTTCTAAAGCACTATATGATTCAAGTTTTTCTTTATCACCTGTCATATGCTTCGAACATCCACTGTCGATGTACCATTGATTTTCCTGTCCTTCTGCATATAAAGCTATCCCACATCTTTTTGGTTGCGGTTCCTTCATTCTCCATGTTCTGGCATTTGAGGTTTGTTCCTTCTGAGTTGTCTTCCGAAACCTTCTCCTGCATTCAGATTATTCATGACCGAAGTTATTACAAATAGAACATTCAATTTCACTTTCAAGGGCGGAAAATTTGTTATAGGTCCTTTTCGTGATTCCAGTCATACTTCTTTGTTTTTGAGCTTCTCTAGTCATGATTATCTTATAGGAAACACATTGAGCTGCTTTGTGACCAAAGTTATGGCAAGAGAAACATTGGCCATTGAAGAAACTCCTGCGATTATCAAATCTATCAACCAACCGATTGTAGTTTCTATTGACATCCATTCTTGAGGAAAATTGGGAAGATTTTACCTGTGGTTGCTTGTAGCTTCTATTTGTCCTTAAGGTAGATTGTCCCCAATTTTCTTGATAGTCTTTGTTCGTTCTTGAGGTAAACTGTCCCTGATTTATCTGTTGATTTCTATTAGGCCTTTGCTCGCTCCTCCTTGCTGCATCAACATAACTTTTGGAGGTGGATGCTTGAGATGCCTCTCCATTATATCCCAGACCTGTCTTGATTAGTGGAGAACGCTGCACATTAATAATCTCATCCAGAGTTTCAGATCCTTTAAAAAATTTAAGATTAAGAGCTTTTGTTTTCTCAATCTCTTTTCTAAGACTAACAATTTCACATTCCAATTTTTCGTGATGTTTTTCCCTTTCAGCCAGTTGACATTGCAGAGAATCAATAATCACATTTTTCTCTTCTAAACAAATTTTGAGATTAGAAATCTCTTCATAAAGACCTTCTTCATCTACAGCATCCATGTAATCATCATCTTCAAAAGCCATTAAAAGTTTATAATTATTACCTCGTTCATCTTCGTCACTATTTGAAAGTCCATCACTATCTTCATGAGTGTAATAGCTTTTCTTATTTGCATTCTGTTTCTTGTTCCATCTAACAGGTTCTTTCCCCTTGTCAATCTTATCCTTATGAGGACATTTGGCAGCATAGTGACCGACTCTTCCACAAGCAAATCATTTGAAAGGTAACTTACCTCGGAATCGTCCAGCACCTTGTTGAAGGTTTTTGACAAAATTTGATTCTTCTTCTTCTTCTGACACGTGTCCTGACTCATAGTAATCTCCTTTGCCTGAAGCCTTGAAGGCAGCTTCTCTCCTGTCTGATGGTCCTCCTTTCCTCATTTCATAAGCAGTCAAAATTTCATGCAACTGTGACATGGTAAGGTTTCGTAGATTCTCCTTTTCTTCTATTGCAGAAACTTTAGATTCAAACCCAGGGGACAAAGATCCTAGAACCTTTTCAACCACAACAGCCTCTTTTATTTCTTCACCCAAATTTTTCATACAATTAACAATCTCATCTACACGAAGGAAATAGTTAGCCACACTTTCATTGTTGTGCATTCTGAGATTTTCATATTGAATTCTGAGGGTTTGAAGTTTTGCTCGTTTTACCTGATCATCTCCTTCATAGCTGAGAACAATCTTGTCCCATATTTCTTTTGCGGATTTATATTGCATAACCTTCACGAATTATGATTGAGATAGACATCCTAGTAGAGTATTGATAGCCTTTGCATTTGTTTCATATTTCTTCTTCTCAACTGGATCGGTAGGAGTTGCTGAGAGAAAAGTGTACCCTGTATCTATGATATCCCAGACTTTTGTACCAAGAGATTGAAGATAGGCAGTGACTCTTACCTTCCAATATACGAAGTTTGTCCCGTCAAAAATTGGTGGCCTGATAGATGCTTCTCTCTCGTAGTTGCTCATGATGATGGATCTTCCTTCAAGCGATCAAGCTTCTTCAGAAGGACCCGCTCTGATACTAATTGTTGGAAATAATACTGAGGGGGGGGTGAATCAGTATTATTAAATTCTTTTCAATATATCTTCCAGATTTATACTTTAATTTATTCTTCAAATATTGATCATTAATTTGTGTGTCAGTACCATATAATAATGAGCAAGAACAAGAAAAACAGATAGTCACACCAAAGAACACCAGATATAAGGTGGAAACCCAATGTGGGTGAAAACCACCTGCTGCAATATGTCTCTATCTTCTTTCAATCAGAAACTTCTTTTACAATGATTTTGTACTGGTGCAGTCCTTTACCAGTACGCAGGCTGCAACCTGCTAAGAGCTACAACCCTCTCACATTTTCCAGTCTCTCCTGGAAGGGAGCTACAACCCCCTTAGATTTTGTACTAGCTGATCTACTAGTACGTAGGTGCTGACCTACTTCTTTTCTTCCAAGGACCTCGTTTCAGTAATTTTCAGACTGGATCCATGAACATCAAATAATCATCAAGTACATGTGAATCAACCAAACTCCTTTTACAATCACACAATGAGTCAACCAACAACTTCTCAGAATGCAGTAACCAGAAAAGCAATACCAGTAATCTAAACCCAGAACTTTGAAGCAATAGATAAAAGGCAGCCAACAAATATTTCAAGAAAATTCCGCAACTTCACCAATAGAAACCTGCGAATATCCGCAACTCTTCTGTGTCTAAACTACGCAGATCTACACATGATCCTTCTTTTGCTCTGCGTACCTCCGCATCTACTCCTTTTGCTGCACTGCGTACCTCTGCGCAGATCCGCACCTGCACTGTCTGCCTGACAGCGTAACTCCGCACCTGGTCCTTCTATTCCTCTACATACCTCTGCACTGTGCCTTCTGTTGCACTGCGTACCTCTGCACCAGTGCCTTCTGCTGCGTTGCGTGCCTCCGCACCTTCACCTTCTACTGAGCTGTGTACCTCCGCACCTGCGCTGTGGATCTCCTACGGACCTTCGAATAGAGCCAATTTATCAGTCCTCCAATGTGCCACAGACTGTCAGATCCACAGATTTGATCATACGCCAATGAGATCACGATAGATCCGCCTTACAATTTACAGTATTCACCTTAATTTAGATCTAGCGTTATCAAACCGACCACCCAAAATTTCAGATCTTAAGATATTCAAAAAAGGTGTCTAGCCAAATGATCTCCTTTCCTTTTTATAGGCAAGCCCATACTCAAACCAAGGATCAAAACCATAGAGAACCGATACAAGGGACCCAAAACCGGGGTTCAATAATTTAGATGCTATACCACGGACCAAAACCATAGGATCATATACGTCAGACTAAGTACTATGGACCATTCATAAGAATTCCCACGTGCACGCGCTTCTCTGCATTGAAGTGAGTGAAATTGAGGTCTGCACCTTTTGAACAGAGTACCTGCGGGTATGTCCGCACTTCTTGGTCGGGGTACCTGCGGGTCCGCAGCTTTTCTTAGGCTCACCTGCAGGTATCTCATTTTCTATGATTTCGAGAGCCTGAACAGAGATCTGCCTCTTGAGTGAGTTGCCATCAAGTACAACACCTATGCCATAGCGCCAAACCTGAATCATAATGCCAACAGAAATGCCGTTCCTTTGGAAAAGGAACAACAAAAATCGAAAATGTTGTTCCTTTGGAAAAGGAACAACAAATCACAGAAATGTCGTTCCTTTGGAAAAGGAAAAGCAAAAATCAAAAATGTTGTTCCTTTGGAAAAGGAATAGCAAAACATAGAAAATGTCATTCCTTTGGAAAAAGAACAGCAAAAAAAATCGAAAATGTTGTTCCTTTGGAAAAGGAACAGCAAAACACAGAAATGCCATTCCTTTGGAAAAGGAACAGCAGAAATTGAAAATGTTGTTCCTTTGGAAAAGGAACAACAAAACACACAAATGTCATTCCTTTGGAAAAGGAACAACAAAAATCGAAAATGTTGTTCCTTTGGAAAAGGAACAGCAGAAAGCAAAAATAAAGAAAAAGAACAAAATTAAAGCAAAATGACGGCTGATCCAGAGGGTGTTGTTCTTTTGAAAAAGGAACAGCAGGAAGAAAATGTTGTCCTTTGAGAAAAGGAACAGCAGAAATAACAACATTGCTTCTGCTTCGAAAAGTAACAGCAAAGCGTTGATTCAAAAATATGTACAAAAATGATTCAACAAAAGAAAAGAAATTATGTACAAACTGTGAAAAGAAATAAATTACTTAATGAATCACAGGTGAGGAATACTTCTCTCCCTCCCCCAAAATTTCCATATCAGATTCTTTGCGTAGCTGCTGGCAGAAGGACTCCCGAGTGAGTGGTTTGCGATAAAGACGAACTCGATGGCCATTTGCCTTGAAGGCATATCCAGAACCATCAATAATGATTAGAGTAAGGGTACCATTGTCATTTACTTTTTGGATTTCATATGGTCCCAGCTAATGAGTCTGGAGTTTCTCGGGGAAGTCCTGAAACTTGGAATCGTACAAAAGTTCCCAGTCTCCTTCGTGGAAGACTTTATTTTTAATGAGAGCATCATGCCATTTGGCTCACTGCTGTTGGATCAGTTTAGTGTTTTGAAGTGTAGAGAGCCTAATTTCGTCCAGCTCATTGATCTGCTGCAATCGATTAATCTGTGCCTCGGTTAGATCTAAGCCAACTTCCTGTGCTATTCGCAATGTTTGGATTTCGAATTCTATGGGGAAAATGGGTTGTTTTCCAAACACTAATTGATAAGGTGAGTAACGAGTGGTACTTCTCCATGTTGTTCTACAAGCCCACAGTGCTTTGGGTAGTCTGGTAGCCCAATCACATCTATGTGATGCAATGGTTTTCGTTAGGATTGATTCTATTATTTTGTTGCTGCTTTCTACCTGACCATTTGCCTGTGGGTGGTATGGAGTAGTGATTTTATGCTAGACATGATAGTTGTTGAGTGTTGCAGCTATTTTGTTCCCATCAAACTGTGGTCCACCGTCTATAATTATCTCTCTTGGAAGGCCATAATGCACAAATAGATGGAACAGGAACTGTATGACAGAATCCTCTGTAGCTCTTGGCAATGCCTCTGCTTCAACCCACTTGGTGACATATTCTGTTGCCACCAAAATATATGTTTTCTGGTTTGATGATGGGTTAATTGGTCCAACTAAATCAAGGGCCCATCGCTCGAATGGTTCAATGACTAGCTGTGGTTTCAGAGGCATCTCATCAGACTGACCAGCGCGTCCTGCTCTCTGGAAACTGTCACAAGCTTGGACGAATTTCTTTGCATATTTGAAAATCATGGGCCAATAATAACCTGTTTGCAGCACCTTATGTCAAGTTCTGCGACTGGCGAAATGTCCGCCACATGGTCCGTCATGGCAGGCTTTTAAAATGTCAAAGATTTCATCTTCTCGAACGCATCTCCTGATATGCATGTCTGCCCCTGTGTGGAACAAATAGCCCCCAATCCAAGAAAATCGAGCACTCCGTTGAACAATCTGTTTCCACTCATTAGGGGTTAGATGCTTGGGTAATTTACCTACTGCTAGGTAATTGGCAACATCATCATACCAGGGTGTTTGAATAGCCACAGCAAACAGATGCTCGTCCGGAAATTGATCTTCAACTGCTGCTGCATCGATTGGCTTTGACATTCTTGAGAGAAAATCGGCTACAGGATTTTCTTTTCCAGGTCGATCCTTGATTGTAATATCAAATTCTTGCAATAAAATCAGCCATCTAGTTATTCTGCTATTTGTGATAGGCTTGTTTGCTAAATATTTTATGGCAGAATGATCTGTGTACAAGATAACAGGATATCCAGTAATGTAATGTCTAAACTTATTGACAGCATGTATGACAGCTAGAAATTCTTTTTTAGTAACAATGTAGTTTAATTCAGTAGGGGATAAATTTTTGCTGATGTAATAAATTGCATATGGTTTTTTATCCTCTTCCTGCCCAAGGACTGCTCCAATGGTTGTATCTGAGGCATCAAATGATATCTGAAATGGCAAATCCCAATTTGGTCCTCGAAGGACTGGGGCTGTGGACACAAGCTTCTTCAGATCCTGGAAAGCATGTTCACATTTTTCTGTCCAAAGAAAATCAACGTTACCAGTTAGTGCATACAAAGGTGCGGCAATATGCGAATAATGTTCTATAAATCTCCTATAATAACCAGAAAATCCAAGAAAACTGCGTACCTTCGTTTGAGTGGTAGGAGTGGGAATAAGCAAAATTATTTGGATTTTGGCTGGGTCTACCTGAATGCCAGCTGCTGAAATATAGTGTCCTAGGATAAGTCCTTCAGTCATCATCATATAGCATTTTTCATGGCTTAAACAAAGCCTGGTGGCAATGCAACGTTGTAGGACTTTTTCTAGTGTATCCAATGCTGGATCGAAATCATCTCTGTATGGTGTAAAGTCACCCATGTATACTTCAAGTCCTTCATTTATTAAGTCTACAAAAATGCTGAGGATAGCCCTTTGGAATGTGGTAGGAGCATTACATAAGCCAAAAGGTAGAACTCGGTAGGCAAATGTTCCCCAAGGACAAGTAAAAGTAGTTTTGTCTTGGTCTTCAGGGGAAATCTGAATCTGATTGTATCCACTGAAGCCATCTAGGAAAGAAAAGAATTTCTTTCTTGCCAAAGTGTCTAATACTTGGTCGATGAATGGGAGAGGGAAGTGGTCTTTTTGTGTTTCTTTATTTATCTCTCTTTAGTCCACACAGATTCTCCATTTCCCATTCTTTTTTGGTACCACAACAAGCGGAGAGACCCATTTACTATCGAAGATAGGATAGATGAAATTGACATCTAAAAGTTTTTGAAGTTCAGCTTTTACCACATCTTTTAGATGAGGATTAAGTCTCCTCTGAGGTTGATGAACAGGTCTCGCATCTTTTTCTATATAAATGTGGTGTGTACATAATTGAGGGTCAATTCCTTTCATATCAGGGTAGTCCCATGCAAATTCTTCTTTATATTTCCTTAACAAATGGATGAGCTTCGTTTCTTGTTCAGAGGTGAGATTGGCATTAATGTTTAAGGTTTTTCCCGGTTCAATTTCCACAATTTTACTGTTTGCAACAGAGGTAACAGGTATCGTTTGATCGTGTGTATCTTTAAGAGGATCTTCTTCTAATTCGTTATCAAATGCTGCCTTTATCATGTGACATTGTGTGCGGGATGTGATTTCAGTTTGACTAATAAAATTATTAATGGCATCATCTTCTGTTTGGTCTTTGAAATCAAGTACCTCTTGTATAGTTAATGGAGATCCAATGTTATCAGTAAGGTATGATACAGGGTGCCTATTAGTTTTGATTATTGTGACACTTGGCTACGCTGGAGGATATAGAACTAAGTTCTTGATATTTGGTCCTCTGGTTCTGGTCATATTTCCTTGCCGAAAACCAATATAAGCATCGGCAGTGGCAAGCCAAGGTCTACCTAAAATCAATGGATGTCCATCAAGTCAGGTTTTGGGATTTATTATCAGAAAATCGGTTGGACATTCTCAGGAGTCAACAAAGACCATGACATCATGTAGTGTGCCCTCCAGCCTAACCACAGATCGGTTAGCCAATTCTAGCAAGGTAGAGGTGGGTTCTATAGATGTAATGCCTAGCTTTTGGCAAGTAGTGGTTGTTAAGATATTGATTGCAGCTCCTAGATCAACTAAGGCATTGGAAAGGGTCTGACCATAAATTTGCACAGTTACTATTAGATTTCCTGGGTCTTCGTATTTAATGGGTGTTTCTTTTCCTGATAATAAGTCAGATAGAGTGCCAACTACTTGGACTCTTGGATTATTTGTTATATTCCTCCTTGGTTTCTTTACACACAATTCTTTGATAGTTTTTGCATATATCGGGATGTCTTGAATGGCTTGGAGGAATGGAATTTTTATGTACAAATTCTGTAATTCTCCCAGAATGTCAAAATCAAGATATTGTATAGGTCGAGGTATGATTAATCGTTCTGAGAACGGGGGAGAGGATGTGGTTGCTTGATTATGAGTTTGTTGTTTATTCACATCCTCTTCTTGTGACAGATGTTCTCTGGGTAACTGATTTTCAACCTGAACTGTCTTATCTCCCTTGGTTTCAATAATACGCCTAGATCTTAGCTGAAGATCATTACACTCCCTCATATCGGCTCCTATTTCTGGTGTTTCTATGATTTGGACAGATTGGATCGGTCTGTTATTGGGATTGGGGTTGGGTTGGGTTGGGAGTTGCGGTCTCAGATTAGACTGGGGATTTTGTTGTAAGGCTGGCAGTGTAGGTTGAGGGAGCGGAATGGTTCCTACTGGCTAATGCATCGGTATCTGCCAGTTTGTCTGCCAGGCTGAACTTTGTGAAGTAGGGGGAGTCCATTGTGGTGAGTATGCGTTACTTTGCCAATATGGTGGGGTGTAAGGAAGATTCAGCCAACCAAATTGGCTTGTCTGATTCAGCCACAGGTTTGAGGAAGGAAACGACTATGGTGACCAATTTGGAAACGGGGGTTGGGATTGACTTTGCCACATATTATATTGTTGAGCATTATACTGCGGAGACTGAAAAGAAGAAGATGGGTCTGGAAACATACCAGATTGTCGCGACTGCCACTGACGGCGCTGGTTGAGAAAATACACCGATACTGGCTCTTCTTCTGCTTCCTTATATACTGCTTTTAATTCGGGAAGGGAGGGAAAGCTTTCCGTAAGGTGATCTTTTGTGCAGATGGCGCATGTTGGGACTGCATCCAGTGGACACTCCTTATGGCTATGCTTTTTCCTGCATCAGGGACAGAAGATTGCCAAATTCTGTTCTGCCTCCATTTGCTTCTATTTGGCCTGCATAATATCAAGTTGTGTAGTTAGTGTCCCTAGTATATCAGTTTTAAAAGTTTCCAATAAATTTCCAATTTCTACACACGTTACTCCTTCTGTCGAAATTTTATTATCTCTTACAAACCGATCATGTTCTGCTAGTTTTAATCTTGTGCTGCCTCTCGAGCTCTTGATACATAAATCAATAATGTCAGCAAAATTTTCTTGATAAATATCTTTTTTTCCCATAATGTTTAATGTTTCAATCCATTGTTCCTTCATGCCCCTTATTAATGTTGTTTTTAACACATTATCAGGTAAAGGTAGTGATGCATAAGGATATCTTTGAAGATTATACTGAAAACGTTCCACATACTCCTCTAATGTTTCGTTTGGTCTAGCTGTCATCTGGAATATTTCGTCCTTCAGTTCTCTAGACTTGCAATAGTCCTGATATTTTTTTAGAAAAGATTATTTCATTTGATCCCAATTATTTATAACCCCGCCACCTAATCCCATAAACCATCTTAAAGCAGCCCCTTTTAATGTAGAGGGAAATAATTTCAGTTTCTGGGGGTCGGTGGTGTAATCATATCCCCTACACAGCACATCGAATTCAAATAGAAATGCATCCGGGTCTTCTGATGTAAGACCGTGGAATGTAGGGATATGTTGAAGCGGGATTGCTTTCATAGGCGCATTTGCTATAGAATCCACTATGGGGTATTGTAATGTAGAGGTTTGGGTGTTTGGCTGGTTTTGAGCCATTTGGTCGAATATATGCCAATAACCTTCTGGGATATCTAGGAGGGTATTCCTAGTTTGAGGTGGAATGGCTTTAACAGGAATGATTTTAATAGCACTTCCTCTATCTGGGATAATGAGAGTGTCTAATGTCTGAGGAGATTGAGTTTCTTCAAAAATGATTTTTGCAACACTTCCCTTGTCTGGGCTGTTCAATGGCTGAGTTGTCCCAAGAGGAGATCTCGATTCCTCGGTTTCCCCTGTCTCTCCTCCTCCTTCACAAAGATTACTGAAATTCCCTTCCTACAATAGTTCTGGAGTAGAGTTTTCAATTTCTTGAAAGTCTTGCTCTTCATTTTGGCTATGCACCTCAGCAAAGGCTACAGATGGTGATCCTGTGGCCTGAAGGGAACTAGTAGGCTGTCGAAAAATAACTTTTCTTGGTCCTACTGAGGGCTGAGATTCTGCTTTCTTGAAGATTTCGTCTATGAAGGTTGATCGGCCAAGGGTCACCGGCCCCTTAGCTTTTTCTGGCTTGGGTAGAGGTTTGGAATTCTTTTCTGGCTTTTTCTGCTTAGTCATGCACACAAATCAACTACTAAATTCTACCCAAACAAAACAGCAGCAAATCTGTAGGAAAGAGGGCAGAGGAGCAGGGCTGTTACATGCTTCACATGTAGGTTCTTACCTTTCGTTTTTAAAACCCAATTCTTCCCTAGCAGGTTCATACACTACTCTGAAAAAAGAACAAATGGCTACACTCTTTCCCCGGCAACGGCGCCAAAATGTCAAGCTATAAAAAGGGTCTCTTTCACCTCTAATTACCTCACATTAATATGTCAATCCGGGAACGTTCTGGTATTTCAAAGAGTGTCTCAGTCTGAGGCTATCATTTGCCAGAGTAATGCTAGTAGTATAATGTTCAAAACTACAAGAGTAAACGAATGCTTGTTTTACAGCTAACTACTTCAAAAGATTAAACCACACATTCAGAAAACTAAGCAATTTATCAGTCAAGGGTTCAGTAGCAGTAACTCATCCCTTTGTAAACTGATGGAAAAGGAAACTAGAGAACAGATCGTGGATCTGGGAGCCAGACAGTAGATGTCAATGCTCACTACAGCTTGAGATCGTTCTTCACACCGAAATAACAAATGACAGGAAATGAAGCGGCAGATAAGAAATGGAACAGAAATTAAGAAATAGAACAGCAAACCTGAAATGGAACAGCAAACAAGAAATTGTAACAGCAACTAAGTCTAACAAGCAGTAACACCTTAGTCTACAAGATCAAATGCATTAATCGTGACCTACAGGAATCAAATGGAGATCCTTCACTCTTTAGGACGAATTGAACAACACACCAAAATGGAACAGAACTGATTAATGGTGAATTATAGAACAACGCTTGAAAACCATATATACACACAGCACACCTTAATAGTAATCTGATCCAGTTATCAATCTCAGTTAGAAAGAGTACGACTGCATTTCAAAATAGAACAGCATTGTTTATAGATCCAACAATCGCAAAGAACATAACTCCTAAGATGAATTCTGTAATGTCAATGAACAAGTGCATAGCACAGAGGCTTTGTAATTAAACAGTAACAGTATTCTGTAAAGACTAGCAGTATTATATCAACACTTAAAAGAACAGTGATACGATGCAGAGTCAATACAATAGTTCTGTCTTTAGAAACCTTAATAAATTAAACATAACAGAGCATGTGATGTAAACTACAAAACACATCAGATTACCAAATAACGTCGATAAGAAAACCACGCATAATCCAAACGTAATAATACAGGAGCAAGTGTCCTCCAGGGCCGGGCCCTTAGCCTCCAGGGGTACACCGCTTGAACTTATTCCAGACTCAGAGATGAAATAGTAACCAAGTTTGTATTAATGCATAAAGCGGAATTACAATAAATCAATTCTTAACGAGACTTGATGATCAAAGTTTTAATCTTAAAGGAAATTACATAAAACATAACAGATTCTAACTCTCTCTCGAGCTAAGAGTGCTGACCCTTGTTAGTGTCCGTCTTTGCAGCCTTCCTCCAGTGATTAAACATGCTCTTACAAAGTGATTTTCAGGTGTCAAGGTCAAATTTTGTCATTTCAGTGAGTCTTCAAGCAAAATTTGGTCACTAGGCATTGGGTCTAGGGTTTGATTTTACCCTTGTCAAAGTTGTCCAAATGTCGGTCCATGTGATAGTTCAGCTGAGTATACCATCATTTAGAGAGTTTTCATTATCATGTCAAGTCCCACTGGGTCATTTTACACCTTGTTCATGCTTCAGTTGCGCCTAGGTGAGGTCATTTCCCTCTCCTAGGGTTTTGAAGGCAATTTCTCTTGGACGGCCAAATCATCGGAAAAACTTGTATCCTGATGTTCATACACCTTCCCTTATCCTTAAAGTACCTTATCAAACACTTCCCATCACTGAGATCCCCCAAATTCCTCATTTTCGCACAAACCCTAGTTTCTTGCTACAACCTGGCAATTTTCTAGGTTGGGCATGTGTTTTTCCTTTTTGGACCCCTTCCCCTCACTCAATTTCAGAGATTCCACTTTCCCCTACTTCTTAACATCCCTCCCTACTTTGCAAAATTTCCTGAAGAATTTAGAAGCTCCCTATCCCCTTCATTTCGCTTCATTTCGACAAATCCCTTGTTCCACACATTGGGGTATGGTTTGACTCAAATGATGTTTCTGCGCAATAAAAGATGCATTTATGCAAACTTAGAGCATTTTTTGTCCACAACATGCCAAGGAGGAAAAACCTCCTTCACTTTTTACACAGGTGTCATGGTTTTGAAGAAATGTCAAAAATACAATCACCTCGAGGAGAATTTATGCACCTCTAAAGTGACCTTGGGAAAATCAAGTTTTATCCTATCTCAGTTGGCAAAATTACTTTCTTGATGAGTCAAATGATAACTAGACACAAAGATCTTTCCAATGCATTATCATGAGCTCCATTTGGAGTTGAGGAAGGCATTCAACAATTGACTATAACAGCACTCTGCCTTTAGGCAGCCTCATTAGGCACATTTTGACCAGTCTTGGGAGATTTGATTTTTTATAGGACAAATGAACTCAAAATTCAAAAATTCCTATTGGGTTGGAAATTAGACTCAAATACCTTTCCAACGAGCTATCCTTCACCCAATTTGGACACCAGGAAGGCCTCCAAAAGTCACCTGGAAAAGAGCACGACGCACAGAGGGAGCGTGGTGCACTGGGAGAAGTTTTCCAATGTAAAATTTACACTGGCGCGGCGCACACAAAGAGCGCGGCGCACAGGGAAAAAAGGGGCTGAAATTGTGCCAAATTGCCTCTAATTTCTTGTGAAGCCCATAAAATCAAGAGGTAGGATTTATGACACCTCTTGTACATCAAATTTGTCAATGATATGGTGTTTATAAGATGTTTAAATGTCACCCGAAAGCATAAGGTCAACCATAAGAAAATGACCAAGAAGATGGTGGATGGGGTTGCAAAAATGAGATGATAGCACCAAGGTTTCACTCCACTCCCCTTGTCCCCTCACCCATCATCTTTCTCATCTCCCCTTCACCATTTTTCCTAAGAAACCCACCCTAAATCCACCCCATAACCCTTTCCCTATCCCTGCAAGAAATTCATGGTGAAATTCTGAGCGCGCGGCGCACATACAAGGAGGCGCGGCGCACACACAAGGAGGCGCGGCGCACTCAGAGTGCGTGGCGCACTGGGAGCCCGGTCTCAGTGTAAAAATGCCACTGGGACGGCGCACTGGGCAATGCGCGCAGCGCACAGACTTAAAAGCCCAACAATGCATTAAATCGCCCAAAAATTTGTGAATGCCTATCAAATTTGAAAGGTAGACCAACTACCTTCACTCTTGGCATTAAACTTGAAAAGAATACCAGGATTTTGATGAATATGAATCAAATGCAAAAGTTTTGATAAAGCCAACAAAAGGAGACACAAAGAAATCAAACTCCTAGGGTTTTGCTACAGTAACAAGGTTGTCAAAGTGTTCCCCTACCCTACCCCTATCACCATTTTCCCTGCATCATTCTCCCTTTTTCATCACCCTAACACCCCTGTAATCATATTCCTTTTTTCCCCTTTATTCCTATGGCTCAAAATTCAAACCCTACCCCATCAAACCTATGCCCAAAATACTCCTAAATCCCTGATAACTTTCTCCTCTTAAACCCCTATCCCTATTTCATCATTCCCCTCCTAATACTCTGTGTTTTACTGTCCCCTTGGTAACAAATTTTCAGAGCATTCATTAGTGTCATTGGGTTCAGAGGGAAGCAAAGAAATTCAGGGTACAAACAGCAGTAATGGCATCGGAAACTTCATCAGATTATGAGGGGGAAACTCACAGTGATACAGCTTCAGGAGAACAGGCTCCCCGGAGACCTAGGAGTGGCAGACATGTCAGGGATGAACCAAACACCCTCACTGAGTTGCAGGCATGCCCTCTCGCTATGTCTTGTTTCCAGCACTTGGCATGTTTCGAATTTTGTCAGAGGGTGGCAAAATTCAAAATTCATCATGAGTTGGCCCGTCTTTTTGCACTTCACCTACATGGAGGACAGTCTATCTTGGGAGGGGTCACTTTCACATTGACACCCGAAACCATATCAGTGGCAACAGGCATACCGAATGTTGGAGAATAGTGGCACAAGAAGATGAAGGTGGAGAGGGAACTTTATAAGCCTTACATTAAGGCCAGTTGTTTGAGTCATCTCACTAGAGTTTTCCCATTCAGGTTTCTGAGAGATGAGTATGCTCCACTCATGAAATTGATCATGAAATACTTCAGTTGTGAGGGGAGGTTTTCTCACCTTTATGCATATCACATCAGGTTGCTCATGCACTTTACCAGGGTGTGGATGATGAACCTCCCATTTTTCATTTGCGGGAACATAGAGAGCATGAGAAAATTCATGCAGCACAAGACCCCTCGGCAGCAGCTCAACAGCGTATATCACTTTGCTCTTATCTAGATTTTGGTGGACCATCAGTTGGGATTGCAGGGCATTGCTTGGGAGGACTTCATCTCCCATGACTTCTTCAGCGCCCCACAGGTAGTATCAGAGGCAAAACATGAGATAGGTGGTCCTTCACATCAGCAGGAGCGCCATGAGACCATTGTGGTGCCATTTTCCATCACATATCAGAGAGGCTATCCAAAAGGCACCAGGCCTTTGTTTGCAGCAGCAAAGCGAGTGTTATCTCCACCCGGGGTGGAAGGGGCCTCGCTTCCTACATCGGAAATACAAGTACAGGAAAAGGGCAAGAAGCCCAAGCATGGGGAGGGGCCTTCAGGTGTGCCACCAGGTGAACGAAAGACCAAACTCATTCTCCTTCGTGATGATGATGATACAGATACACGTCCACAAAGTGCACAACTGAAAGAGATCTTCCAGGAGCAAGAGACAGAGATTCACTCCTTGACACTCAAGTTGGAGATGGCCAAATGGAACATCAGGTATTTGGAGCAGAGGAACAAATAGCTGGAAGACCAGCATGTGATCATGGAGCTGCAGAACCTCCGTGAGGATCGCCTAACTGCCCAACTGAGGAGGATTGAATTCACTTCATTAGAGCGACAGGTTATTGATGATCGTGAGTCTGTTCTCGAGAGAGTCAACATGCACCTGGACAACATGTTGAACAAGGCCGACAAAGACAACACACTGCTGAGACACATGGCTCGTCATTACAGGGCACGGAACTTGAGTTTGAGAGCCCGAATAAGGAGTTTGAAAGCAAAACTAAGGAAAGCCACAAAAAGGGAAAAAAGGGAAAAAGAGAAAGACAGGCTCAGAATCTTGGTTGAGGCTTCCTTGGCTCAGCAAAGCACCCCATAGAGAACTTCCAGCCCAAATCTCAAAAAATTTGGGCAAATTTTGGTCACAGGGAAATTTTTTGGGCGAAAAACAGGGATTTTCTCCCTGTGCGTCGCGCAGCCCGCGCGGCGCTAAAATTCTAGAACTCAGATCGAGGAACGGCTTGAATTTTTGGATTCAGCATCGAAAAATATGTCTACTAGTGTCCGGGCTAGAAATTTTGATAAGTTTTGGGTCTCCTAAAGGTCAAAAAACACCCAAAAATGGCCTCTTTGCCACTTTTTGGACACACAGAAAGCAGTCTTGGGAGAATGAAGATTTGAAGGGGAAAATGAGCACCAAATTCAGAAATTCTAGTGGGGTTAGAAAGTAGATAGGCCAAGCTTTCCAACGAGCCCACTTGGGCACATTTGGGACACCTGCAAGTGCCCCAAAACAGGCCCCAAAGTAGCATGACGCACAGAGAAAAGCGTGTGGCGCACAAAGGAAATTTTGCCCAGTTTGCTCTCGTTTCGCGAAATTTCGGGTCGCGACTTCTCCAAGTGGGCCCGGTCATCCACTCTTCGATTTTTTGGCACCAAAGGCAACTTTTAAAGATTTTTCTCTCCAGGTGAGCATCTATCCAAGTGGTGAAGAATGCAAAGGGTCACCACAGCCAAATGTCATGCTTGAGAGCGCTGCACCTGTAGCTGATGGTTGGCTCTCCATCTCCATTTCGAAATGATTTGAGTAACTTCCCAACCCCTGGGTGTTCCATCTCTTCTCCACACATTCTATATATTGTATACATTTTATTTGCAAAGGGTTGGTTGGCTTGTAACTTCTGAGAGACTGTGGGAAAGAAACTTTGTTTCTGCACTGTCTATTTTTTGACAGAGAGTTTAATGAAAGGCAGCAGCTCTGTTTCATGAGATTCTTGTGGTTTTGAGTGTAGAAAATGTGTTCTTATGTTCCATATGTATCTCGTTATGTTTCATAATTCATTCCATGTTTCATTTCAGTGAAATTTTCTAAGTGAGATTAGGTAGAATTCAATTTATATTGCTCTGCCTGTGGGAAAATTTCATGTGCAGTGTTACTCTTCTGTTGAAAAGGATTCATGCGACCATGCCCTTTTCACTATCTTCGGTGATCTTTCCATTCCGCGTCACCTTAAGTTAAAATTGTTGTGCTTCCCGCCTACCTTGCCTCACGGAATAATCCGTGCCTTCATTCTCAATTCTCTGTTCTTTGCTAAGCGCCAGTCCCATATACATCTCAGAAGTTCAGTCACTTTCAAAAATCTTTTCCAAAATCCTTTTTCACTTACTAGCCTAAGGTAAAAATCGTATTGTAAGTCATCTCAGACTATTTCGCTTATCCATTCGCTGAGTGTGACTCGGAGAGAGCCCTCTCCTGCTCTCATAGGGCTAGCTAGGAGACTGAGCGTGGTTTGTGGTTACCCTAATTTTTGCCTTCTTCAGCCTAAGGCAGATTTAGGTGCTAACATAGTGGCGACTCTACTGGGGAGAAGAATGAAATGGTTTGCTTGTAGATGGTCTTGCCCCAGAACATATCTCAAGTGCAGATCTGATGGTTGACGGTGAACAACGATCAGACATAAGAAGACGACTGAAATCATTCACCTGGCCACTCCTTTCATTGAAGAATCCAGCAACCGGTGCTTCATGGTGACTCCATTGCAGAGGGATCAGTAGCGGTAAGATTTTCAAGATGGATCGGATTGCAAGAAGATACGCTCCCATGAGCCGAGATCACATCCCAGGTTTTCCAAATAAAATGCCTAAGGTAGATTGGTCAAAGAATTTACCTGTGTTCAGAAATGTGGAAGGTAATGACGCTGCTCTTCATCTGGTGAAATTTCACATTCATGTGCATAGATTAAAGATAAATTTTCCTGAGGACTGTTTGATGAAAATGTTTATGGCTACTCTGGAAGACGAAGCCCGATCTTGGTATGAAAGTTTGCCACCTGCTTCCATTTATTGTCTAAAGGATTTTCATTCGATATTCTTTGAGAAGTATAAAGAATCTTATCCATCATTAAATTTAGTTTAGGATTGTTGCAAACATGCTTATGGTTTTATTGAGAACCTTGAAAAATACTATGAGGATGATAATTTTACGGATGAAGAAATCATGGAAGCATTGTATGAAAATCTATTTCAGCATTCTACAGAACTCTTAGAGGAAACTTTGCAGCAGGATCAAAATCAGCAGGCTGAAGAGTTCCATATGGCTGAAGGTGATGAAAGAAAAAGTGTCGGTTCAGATCTGTCAATAGAAGAAGACGGCATGCAAGTAAGTTCAGTCCTAATTTCAGAATGTGATAATGTCAGGACAGTTATTTCAGTTCCAGATTCAGATTGTGATCACCAAGAATGCCTAGTACGGAATCCTATGAAAGAGAACTTTGCTGTTGAAATCCTCTGGGATGCAGAAGACGCAGTTATGGATCCAAATGTTCTCAGTTCATTAGAATACAGCATGCATGAGGAGGTAATCCAGTCAGTGTATGAAAAACAAGATCAGACCTTCATTCATTACATCCACACCACAGAAGATCAAAACATTTAGGATTTTCATTCAGATTCCTCTTCATGTGTTTCCCGTGTTGAAATGTTTTTCCAAGAAGATATCTGCTCATCTACCTGTTCAGAGTTTTTTGAAGCCCATGAGCATACTTTTACTGAAACACGTGATGAAGGAAGATCAGAATTTGAAGCAAAGGACACCTTGTCTCTTCAGCAGGAAGAAACCTTCATGTTTTTCACGATCCAATGGCAGATTTATTGCAGTCAGCAGTGAAGTTGATTATTGCAGGATTCGGTGATGAAGGAGATCAGGGTCAATTAGTTTTTTGGATGCCCAGTTACAAGTATCTATTGTTGACCAGAAGATCTGATCAAGAGAATCAATCAAGGAGGCATCTACTTGATTGGTTACATTGGAAGACACATTACACATGATTGTACATATTGCATTAGTACGCAGGTGGCTGTCATCTTGATTTGAAACCCTCGAATATTGATGGACTGCTGCCATTGAAACAAGCTTTGTAAATACTTGTTTTAGTTAAGTCAGTCATGAGTCATTTCCTTTTGCATAGAGTCAATTTTTTCAGTCATTTCAGTTCACATTGAGTCAGTTTGAGTCAAGTTTTAGTCAATAAATTGAGTCATGTTGGTTTGTCGGAATAATGGACTCCATAGCCCAATGGACGAAGGCACTGTCTGCTCACCCAAAGATCTGCAGTTCTTGGCACCTCCAGGGATCTGCCATCCCTATTGGAGCCAATGTTAGTTTCAGTATTTTTATCCTTCCTCCAGTGATTAAACATGCTCTTACAAAGTGATTTTCAGGTGTCAAGGTCAAATTTTGTCATTTCAGTGAGTCTTCAAGCAAAATTTGGTCACTAGGCATTGGGTCTAGGGTTTGATTTTACCCTTGTCAAAGTTGTCCAAATGTCGGTCCATGTCACAGTTCAGCTGAGTATACCATCATTCAGAGAGTTTTCATTATCATGTCAAGTCCCATTGGGTCATTTTACACCTTGTTCATGCTTCAGTTGCGCCTAGGTGAGGTCATTTCCCTCTCCTAGGGTTTTGAAGGCAATTTCTCTTGGACAGCCAAATCATCGGAAAAACTTGTATATTGATGTTCATACACCTTCCCTTATCCTTAAAGTACCTTATCAAACACTTCCCATCACTGAGATCCCCCAAATTCCTCATTTTCGCACAAACCCTAGTTTCTTGCTACAACCTAGCAATTTTCTAGGTTGGGCCTGTGTTTTGACTTTTTGGACCCCTTCCCCTCACTCAATTTCATAGATTCCACTTTCCCCTACTTCCTAACATCCCTCCCTACTTCCCAAAATTTCCCAAAGAATTTAGAAGCTCCCTATCCCCTTCATTTCGCTTCATTTCGACAAATCCCTTGTTCCACACATCGGGGTATGGTTTCACTCAAATGATGTTTCTGAGCAATCAAAGATGAATTTATGAAAACTGAGAGAGGTTTTTGTCCAAAACATGCCAAGGAGGAAAAAACTCCTTCACTTTTTACACAAATGTCATGGTTTTGAAGAAATGTCAAAAATACAATCACATCGAGGAGAATTTATGCACATCTGAATTGACCTTGGGAAAATCAAGATTTATCCTATCTCCGTTGGCCAAATGACTTTCTTGATGAGTCAAATGATAACTAGACACAAAGATCTTTCCAATGAGCTATCATGAGCTCAATTTTGAGTTGATCAAGGCATTCAAAAGTTGACTGTAACAGCACTCTGCCTTTAGGCAGCCTCATTAGGCACATTTTGACCAGTCTTGGGAGATTTGATTTTTGACAGGTCAAATGAACTCCAAATTAAAAAACTATAGTTGGGTTAGAAATTAGACTCAAATATCTTTCCAACAATCTATCCTGCACCCAATTTGGACACCAGGAAGGCCCCCAAAAGTCACCTGGAAAAGAGCACGACGCACAGAGGGAGCGCAGCGCACTAGGAGAGGTTTTCCAGTGTAAATTTTACACTGGCGCGGCGCACATAGAGAGCGCGGCGCACAGGGAAAAAAGGGGCTGAAATTCTGCCAAATTGCCTCTAATTTCTTGTGAAGCCCATCAAATCAAGAGGTAGGCTTTATGACACCTCTTGTACATCAAATTTTTCAATGATATGGTGTTTATAAGATGTTTAAATGTCACCCAAAAGCATAAGGTCAACCATAAGAAAATCACCAAGAAGATGGTGTCTGGGGTTGCAAAAATGAGATGATAGCACCAAGGTTTCACTCCACTCCCCTTGTCCCCTCACCCATCATCTTTCTCATCTCCCCTTCACCATCTTTCCTAAGAAACCCACCCTAAATCCACCCAATAACCCTTTCCCTATCCCTGCAAGCAATTCATGGTGAAATTCTGAGCGCGCGGCGCACACAAAAGGAGGCGCGGCGCACTGAGAGCCCAGCCTCAGTGTAAAAATGTCACTGGCATGGCGCACTGGGCAATGCGCGCGGCGCACAGACTTAAAAGCCCAACAATGCATTAAATCACCCAAAAATTTGTGAATGCCTATCAAATTTGAAAGGTAGACCAACTACCTTCACTCTTGGCATTAAACTTGAAAAGAATACCAGGATTTTGATGAATATGAATCAAATGCAAAAGTTTTGATAAAGCCAACAAAAGGAGACACAAAGAACTCAAACTCCTAGGGTTTTGCTACAGTAACAAGGTTGTCAAAGTGTTCCCCTACCCTACCCCTATCACCATTTTCCCTGCATCATTCTCCCTTTGTCATCACCCTAATACCCCTGTAATCATATTCCTTTTTCCCCCTTTATTCCTATGGCTCAAAATTCAAACCCTACCCCATCAAACCTATACCCAAAATACTCCTAAATCCCTGATAACTTTATCCTCTTAAACCCCTATCCCTATTTCATCATTCCCCTCCTAATACTCCGTGTTTTACTGTCCCCTTGATAACAGATTTTGAGAGCATTCATCAGTGTCATTGGGTTCAGAGGGCAGCAAAGAAATTCACGGTACAAACAGTAGTAATGGCATCGGAAACTTCATCAGATTATGAGGGGGAAACTCACAGTGATACAGCTTCAGGAGAACAAGCTCCCCGGAGACCTAGGAGTGGCAGACATGTCAGGGATGAACCAAACACCCTCACTGAGTTGCAGGCATGCCCTCTCGCTATGTCTTGTTTCCAGCACTTGGCATGTTTTGAATTTTGTCAGAGGGTGGCAAATGTCAAAATTCATCATGAGTTGGCCCGTCTTTTTGCACTTCACCTACATGGAGGACAGTCTATCTTGGGAGGGGTCACTTTCACATTGACACCCGAAACCATATCAGTGGCAACAGGCATACCGAATGTTGGAGAATAGTGGCACAAGAAGATGAAGGTGGAGAGGGAACTTTATGAGCCTTACATTAAGGCCAGTTGTTTGAGTCATCTCACTAGAGTTTTCCCATTCAGGTTTCTGAGAGATGACTATGCTCCGCTCATGAAATTGATCATGAAATGCTTCAGTTGTGAGGGGAGGTTTTCTTGCCTTTATGCATATCACATCAGGTTTCTCATGCACTTTACCAGGGTGCGGATGATGAACCTTCCATTTTTCATTTGCGGGAACATAGAGAGGATGAGAAAATTCATGCAGCACAAGACCCCTCGGCAGCAGCTCAACAGCATATATCACTTTGCTCTTATCCAGATTTTGGTGGACCATCAGTTGGGATTGCAGGGCATTGCTTGGTTGGACTTCATCTCCCGTGACTTCTTCAGTGCCCCACAAGTAGTATCAGAGGCAAAACATGAGATAGGTGGCCCTTCTCATCAGCAGGAGCATCATGAGACCACTGTGGTGCCATTTTCCATCACATATCAGAGAGGCTATCCAAAAGGCAACAGGCCTTTGTTTGCAGCAGCAAAGCGAGTGTTATCTCCACCCGGGGTGGAAGGGGCCTCACTTCCTACATCGGCAATATAGGTATAGGACAAGGGCAAGAAGCCCAAGCATGAGGAGGGGCCTTTAGGTGTGCCACCAGGTGAACGAAAGACTGGACTCATTCTCCTTCGTGATGATTATGATACAGATACACGTCCACAAAGTGCACAGCTAAAAGAGATCTTCCAGGAGCAAGAGACAGAGATTCACTCCTTGACACTCAAGTTGGAGATGGCCAAATGGAACATTAGGTATTTGGAGCAGAGGAACAAACAGCTGGAAGACCAGCATGTGATCATGGAGCTGCAGAACATCCGTGAGGATCGCCTAACTGCCCAACAGAGGAGGATTGAATTCACTTCATTAGAGCGACAGGTTATTGATGATCATGAGTCTGTTCTCGAGAGAGTCAACATGCACCTGGACAACATGTTGAACAAGGCCGATGAAGACAACACACTGCTGAGACACATGGCTCGTCATTACAGGGCACGGAACTTGAGTTTGAGAGCCCGAATAAGGAGTTTGAAAGCAAAACTGAGGAAAGCCACAAAAAGGGAAAAAAGGGAAAAAGAGCAAGACAGGCTCAGAATCTTGGCTGAGGCTTCCTTGGCTCAGCAAGGCACCCCATAGAGAACTTCCAGCCCAAATCTCAAAAAATTTGGGAAAATTTTTGTCACAGGGAAATTTTTTGGGCGAAAAGCAGGGATTTTCTCCCTGTGCGTCGCGCACCCCGCACGGCGCTAAAATTCTAGAACTAAGATCGAGGAACGGCTTGCATTTTTGGATTCATCATCGAAAAATATGTCTACTGGTGTCCGGGCTAGAAATTTTGATAAGTTTTGGGTCTCCTAAAGGTCAAAAACCACCCAAAAATGGCCTCTTTGCCACTTTTTGGACACACAGAAAGTAGTCTTGGAAGAATGAAGATTTGAAGGGGAAAATCAGCGCCAAATTTAGAAATTCTAGTTGGGTTAGAAAGTAGACAGGCCAAGCTTTCCAACAAGCCCACTTGGGTACATTTTGGACACCTGCAAGTGCCCCAAAATAGGCCCCAAAGTAGCGCGACACACAGAGAAAAGTGCACGGCGCACAGAGGAAAGTTTGCCCAGTTTGCTCCTGTTTCGCGAAATTTCGGGTCGCGACTTCTCCAAGTCGGCCCGGTCATCCACTCTTTGGTTTTTTGGCACCAAAGGTGGCTTTTAAAGAGTTTTCTCTCCAGGTGGGAATCTATCCAAGTGGCGAAGAATGCAAAGGGTCACCACAGCCAAATGTCATGCTTGAGAGCGATGCACCTGTAGCTGATGGTTGGCTCTCCATCTCCATTTCGAAATGATTTGAGTAACTTCCCAACCCCTGGGTTTTCCATCTCTTCTCCACACATTCTATATATTGTATACATTTTATTTGCAAAGGGTTGGCTGGCTTGTAACTTCTGAGAGACTGTGGGAAAGAAACTCTGTTTCTGCACTGTGTATTTTTTGACAGAGAGTTTAATGAAAGGCAGCGGCTCTGTTTCATGAGATTCTTGTGGTTGTGAGTGTAGAAAATGTGTTCTTATATTCCATATGTATCTTGTTATGTTTCATAATTCATTCCATGTTTCATTTCAGTGAAATTTTCTAAGTGAGATTAGGTAGAATTCAATTTATATTACTCTGCCTGTGGGAAAATTTCATGTGCAGTATTACTCTTCTGTTGAAAAGGATTCATGCGGCCATGCCCTTTTCACTATCTTCGACGATCTTTCCATTCCGTGTCACTTTAAGTTAAAATTTTTGCACTTCCCACCTACCTTGCCTCACGGAATAATCCGTGCCTTCATTCTCAATTCTCTGTTCTTTGCTAAGCGTCAGTCCCATATACATCTCAGAAGTTCAGTCACTTTCAAAAATATTTTCCAAAATCCTTTTTCACTTACTAGCCTAAGGTAAACATCGTATTTTAAGTCATCTCAGACTATTTCGCTTATCCATTCGCTGAGTGTGACTCGGAGAGAGCCCTCTCCTACTCTCGTAGGGCTAGCTATGAGACTGAGCGTGGTTTGTGGTTACCCTAATTTTTTCCTTCTTCAACCTAAGGTAGATTTAGGTGCTAACACCCCTTTTATAATGGTGAAGGCGGAGATATCTAGGTGCAGAAATAGTAAAGGCAGCGATCCCTCAGGATCAAGGATCCTGAGGGATTCGCCGAACCGTTAGTCCTCATTCATCTATTTTCTTTCCTACGCCGAGTTGATATCTCCACTTCCTTTCCAGGGCTGATTCGCTTTGATTTTCTTTGCCTTGTTTGCATCTGGTTCCCCGTCAAAGGGACAGCGGTTAACCCGTCCTTGTCCTTTCCTTTGGAACAACAGTTTCTTGTTTTTCCTTCTTTCTGCATAAGGAAATGACAATTGTCAGTGTTTTCATCTTGCATATTAATCTCACAGGTTTTATTACAATTCCTTATCATTTTCCTAGTTCATGATTGAAAAGGTTTGTAAGTTTTAATGAAAAGATGCTGAAATAATTACCAAAAACATACCTCCTTTAATACTCCACAACCGCCCCGTCAAAAGAATTAATCAGCCAATCTGCGATTAATTAATAATCTGACCCTCCGCCAATGAAAATGCCCCCGATGCCCTAACCCCACCATAATCCATCATTTAATCTAATCTGCCGCTCTTAAACCTTTGTCAGGCCCCTCCATTAAATTCATGCCATAATCCCACCCTGATCACCATATGATCAGCTCCCCGTTAATCCAACAGTGGACAATCATATCGGGCAGCCTCCGAAGCCCAACCTTTACTCGCCTGATATGGGCAATTTTCTTTTGGGCCCCGATGCTACATGGTGCCTGATGAATGGCATCGGGCGTTCTCCCCCTGAAACCACTCTAGCCCCAAATGCAATGCGATCAAACCCACTTACCGCCTCCCGCTAGACGACAAAACATCCCATCTTCCACTAAAAGCCAAATATACCTTTTTCACCATGTGCCCGCCAAACAGTTGACTTTGCAAATATAACTAGAAAACTCATTATTTTTTGGTTTTATTGTGAAAAAGATGCTCAGACCTCCATGCAAGCGATAGATTATGTGCAACTACCAACCCACATCCAACTGCTGACCCACAGAAGCCACTAAACTCGAGTCGACCCTCCAGTTCAAACAAACCACCTACAACCATGCACAGTTGCCCGTCGACCCGTCAGAGCCAAAATTTCCAGGTATTTATCCAAATACACCATAAACCTTGTCTCATTCCTGAACCAATTACTCAATTGCTTAGAGTTATTAAGTAATTTAGTAAAAGAACTCCACAACAACCCCAAACTACTCTATAATTGAACTAAATTGCCCCAATTTGACTGAAAACCCTCTTCCCCATTCTTAAATCCACAAGAACTAAGAATGGCCACTCTAGTTGCAATGTATGTCTGTCCAATTACCACTCCACATCTGGATTTAGACCATCTCCCTTTGGCAGACAAAGATTTCCAAATCAAGGACACTGTTGTCCGTGAATCCCCTATTAAACTATATTATCGATACAGGGACCAACACCTAAACCAAGCTGACCAAATTGGGCTTTGGGAATCCAATTTTCCCAAGTACCAGTTCCCAAAGGTGCATATCTTCCCTGAAATTGTTCATTATTGCCATACCAATTACAACCCCAGTCAAAGAGCAGTGATGTCTCCAAACCAGGATGTACTCTTTACCATCACTGTTGAATCCATCAATGAAATGCTTCAATTGCAACCAAGACAAAATCTGACCCCTATTTCCATTGGAGACCTACTAGACAAATTCCCCAAGATTACCCCTGCCAGACTTGCTGAAATGTTACAAACCTTTATTGTGGAAGAGAAACATATTCCAAAGGATCCTCCCACATACATGTGGACCATATTTTCTAAACCTGGCCAAGACATTGTGTCAGTGATATCTAGTGTCTTAGGTCATACTACAAGTGAGTATGTTGATGAAATCATTCTAGCCTTCATGTCCATCTTTTTCCTCAGGACAACCCCCTGTTGTCATATATGATTATTCCAAGTACATAGCAAATAAAATGCATGATCAATTCTTGAGAATGAAAAATGGAAGAGTATTTAAGTACTCCTCAGTTTTGTACCACCTTTTCTTATACTATCAAGCTGATAAATTCCCATTTACTCTTCAAAATCTTGATACCAGAGGCCACCCTAGGTCAGTAATATTTTGGACTGCTTTGATCCACAAATATGAATCACCATATCCATACACAGACTTCATATACCTTTTTGTATATCCTGTAGTGACCATGTTGCTAGGAAGTCCTCCTCCAAGGATTAGTTCAGATATCAGGAGGATCCTACAACTTTCAAAACAACACAAAGTAGGAGATTGGTACTTATACCAAAATCACACTGAAATTAGGATCTATGGCTGTGAGCTAGCACCATACAAGTTACCCAGATACCTCCCAATGAGGTTATTTTCTTTGGAGTACTACAGACATATAATCAACTCAGGTGAGGTACATTTTGTGAAAGCCAAGAAGAAGGCTCAACTCAGAATCAAAGATCAACTAGGCCCCTTTGTGTGCAATAGTCGAGAAGCTAGGAGAGAAGCAGAAGAAATTCTTCAAAGACTCAAACTGAAACAAAGCTTCATATGGAGATATGACCCCTTTGATTTCATCTGCAATAGGAGATAGAGAAACAAGTTGTCTACCTATATCCACCACAAAATCCCTGAGATAGAAAAATATGCAAATTCGCTGGAATGGGTGGAGAATACTCTAGTGGACAGAGATAGCACTGAAGTTTCTGTTGAAAATGCATTAATTGATCTAGAGAGGAGACTTGATAAAGGTTCTTTCATATAGGTACCAGAAGAATCCCATGCCCAAAGGGAATCACAGACACACAATGAACAACAAGCAGAAGAAAGACCGCAGGTGCAGGAAGAATCAAAACAACCAGATTTATCAGAAAAATTGACTCAAAAAAGACTGCCAGGGCCTATCATGAGTACTCCCCCTATCGTGCAGACTCCTCTCAATTAGGAGAGAAACCTCAAAAGAAACAAGGAGGAGGCCACTCCTTCAGGCAGAGCCATTTCACAAACATATGTCAAAATTCAAAGATTAAATCCTTTCTCCGAACAAGAACTCACAGAAGAAACGGTTGGAGCCACAAGCACAGAAAGAGAAGGGAGCAGGCATGCTACTCCCTCTAGAGGAACACAAGAACCTTCCACATCACATGCTCAGATGTTGGAAAAATAACCAAGTGTGAAAGTGTCCTCATTAAGGATTCGAGCTGGCCAAGACCAGGATATCAGAGAAAAGTACAAGGAAATAAAGGCCAAAATGAAAGGTTAAGAGCCCAAAGCTATGCACAGTACCTCAAAATGGCTCCCACCAACAAAACAAGGCTTATGTCAGCCTTTAATGTGAAAGAAGACAAAATGCAGATGACTTTCCTGAAGCCCACCACTCAGCAGCCTAGATCATCAACTGACTACTAGAAGATAGATTTTGAAGTGCTGGCAAAGGACATACATCCTATTGACCAGATTGAATTGCATAAACAAACAGGAGAGATGGTATATTCCACTTTACAAGCAAATCCATTGCAGCCCACCAGTTACAGAATTTGCTGAATAATATATCAGCACAGTTTCAACTAGAAAGGCCTCCTCACAGGCCAAGGATACAAGAATCAAGTCCTTTGAGGACTTAATCATAGAGTTGGGACATGATCCCAAATATGTTAAGGCTGCAGAAAGATTAATGAGAAAGAAGAATGATGACATAGCTGCTCTAAAGAAGCAACTCAAAATTCCACATCTTCATCATCCACAAACAGCAGAAGTCTTAGAATCTCAGAAAGAACAACAAGAGCTTATGGACTTGGTCCTTAAGCTAAATAATCAGCTGAAAGAAACTGAGAAAGAGTTGGACACGTTGATTCATTCTAAACATAGTGAGTTGGCCACCACTCCATAGACTGTTATTCCCACAGTAACAACTGCAGTTCCCTCAACATTGGCAGCCTCTTTAGCACCACCAGCTCCACCTGCTACAACACTGCCAGTCACAACTGAGTCTACAACTATAGGTACATCAACAGAAAATACGGCAGCGTGCCATGGAGGAAATTTCCATCCAGGCTATAGAGCTTAAGAGAGTTAAGGAGAAAGTGACAAGCTTAGAAACTAATTGTCAGCTTGCCCAAATATAGTAGAAAGAAGAAGCACAAAAATCCCTAAGGATGGGTGAGAAGATAGTTCCTTGAAAAAGATTTAACATTGCAAAAGCCACTAGGACAAATTAAGGAGATGCTTTGGACCAATATCATTGACCCTGTCAATGATATTTGGCCATCAATTCAAGTAATATTTGAGCAAGCAGAACTGGTGAAAGTGGCCACCGAAGCAATACAACAGGTAAAGAAAGACCTAGGAGACCAGCCAGAGGAAGCCAATCAACTCATCGATTTCTTGAACAGCAAGAACATGAATGAACTAGACGATCTTGGTGTGGAGGACAGAATAGAAACCATCCTTAAAATCAAAAATGTTCTCTCTAAAAGACACCATATGCTTAACTCTAAGAAAAAGTGCCATGACTTGCAAGTTGGTATTGACAGATTCATGGCAAAGCTTCAAATTTTGATAAGTAAAAGCCTTCCCAATCCCATGGTAATCAATGACAAACTTATGACCCAATTGGATTATATTGACAGACTAGAGAAATTGTTAGAGAATAGGCAAGCACTTCAGGAGTCAAAGCATTGCCAACAGGGAAAGTACTATATGATACTTTAGAAAATCTATTCTTCCTAGAGCACAAAGTGAAGCATCTATTTGTCATCAAGCCAAATTTTGCCAAATACACTAAGGCAGACGAGATATATAGAATAATGGTAAAGGTAAAATTGCTTGAAAATGAATGGTGAGTAACAATGACAGATTTACTATAAGTTACCACAGTAAATCTGAAGGCAGGTGAAAGGACAGATAAACGGGGTCAAAGTGTAAGAAGTTAAAGAGTATCAATCAAAGGTTAAAGACAAAGATGATTCCAGCGTACACATATCAGCTAGCTTAAAAGGGCTCAAGTTCAACTGCAACAGCCAGCACAACCATAATAAAAGAGACATCATGATGCAGTTTTCCATATGTCTCTATCTTCATGCTTGAAGATATTTTGATTTCCTAGATTAATTCTCATATTGTTTTAAGATATTTTGTAAATAATTTTTGTATAAATACTTCACCTTTCGAAGTATTGAGGGTGGACTCAAAGACATTTCTATAGAAATTTTCTTCTCAAGTTAAGGAGCTATTGTACTCAAGATTGGATTGGCTTGTTAGATCAAGTAATAAAGTAAAGACATTTCACAAGATTCTTGTGTAAAGCTGAAATCAAATAAGTATTCTCTATCTCATGTTTATTACTGTTTCTCTTCATGTTTATAAATAATCATATGTGTCTCTATGAAATCTAAATGTTAAACTAGGAATGATATTTTGGAACTGGCTTGAATGCTCTTTGTCTTAACTGTTTACATTCTTAATGTTTTCTGCTAAACTATCTTAGTATGGGAATTCTTAATTGCTCCCTTACTTCCGTAGTTTCCCCCCTACGTCTATAGTAAAGGATTCTTAGTTGCCCTTTGCTCATGATCACTTCCTGCTCTTCATCTTGATCCCGGTCTAAGGATTCTTCATTGCCCTTTCACCCTGGTTAGGACTACCTCATCCATTTGAACCTGAAGATTTGCCTTTTGCTTTACTAGCCTGCCCTGTGAACTATTCCTTTAGTGATTAAGCTGATCTAGTTAAGCCATCCTTTGATTGACTCTGTTATCACTCAGGTTGTCCTTAAGCTCCGGAAAAGGATACGGCCGAGGTAACCACAGACCAACTTTGGACTGCAGGTTCTAGCCAACCTGCAATCAGAGAGGGCTCTCTCTTTATGATTTAGCTTTGTTTAACATGATTTCAGGCTAGTTATCGAGTCCAAGGGTTTTGTTTTGTTTTTTGGTGGGAAGGATGATGTTTTTAGGTAGAGAGGTAAGTTTCAAACCATTAGGCGTGGAGTCAAGGATTCGGACTGCTGGTGCGTTTTCTTGGTCACAAGAGAAATAAGGAGCAAGGTAGTTGCTCATGAAACAACACTTAAAGCTTAAAAGGATGGAATGAGGGGTAAGGAATGAGAGGCAACAAAGAATCTCTCACTATGCTTAAAGGGGGAAGGTGAATGAGCTCTATCTAGGAGCAGTTAAGAATTCTTAGACAACTGTCAAAGATGAATGGATTAGGGGAAATATGAGCCGAAGGGAATTCATATTCATGACTGATCCAGAGGAAAACATAAAGAAACAGCAGAAAATGAGCATAGAGGGCAATTAAACCAATTCTAGACTATTCTTTCTTTCTGCTATTTAGACGGTATATCAATGGAAAAAACAGAGATAGGAAAACTTATTGAGTCATGTTGTAGCACATGAATTCCAAATTCACTTCTTCAAACCATTAAACACAGAGCAGACAGTCTTTCCTCCAAGCTTTTCAGCAGTCTTTGATTACAGAAAACATATCAGGTATACAGTGCGAGTCTTCACTGAAAAACTATCAACCAACCGACCCTTTAAACAAAACAGAGGGTGGTATATATAGGGAAGATTTATCCAAAATTATCTATTACAGCCGACCTAACAGGTCTGACAGAAAATTGATTACTTTAACCTAATCCTATCCAGAAATAAATGCCAGAAAATATCTTTGAGCTTTGCTGGGGGCAGCTGTATCAAAATGAGTTAATATCTGTCCTGGTGGCTCTATGCTTTTCATCTGTCATAACTGTGCATTGGTCTTTGCACCCTTGCTATTCGGCGGTTTTAAATGCCTCTGACTGTGATTTGAGAGCTAGGATGGGCTTACTCCTCTTGATTTGACTTTCTGGGGGGCTCATCAATGTTTAAGTGCTTCGGGCCCCTAAAAAAAATCTTCGGTTGATACTCTTTGGCTCTCCTTCTTCCTCTGATACCCTTTGGCAATAAATTGATGTTGTTCTGAGGTGCTGTGGGTCTTATTCACAAATAAATGGCCGCTGCTCGGCCTCTATTTCTTTCAAAATTGTTTTCTGCTCCTTCCGGCAAGCCTTCCGAAGAAAAATGGGTCATTCGGCACCTTTTGGGCTTGCCGGGGGCCGCATAATGAAAAGATTCCCCATTCAGGCCCAAAAAATCTAGCGATGAGCGATTTGTGATAGGCGCAAATCGCTCATCAAAAACTGCCTCAGAATCGGATTCCGGGGCTCCGAAGTGCGATTTTTTGCCCTTCGCGCCAAAAAAGTGCTGATGACGTCAGCATGATGTGACATTGTACGGCAGGTGATGTCAGCATGACGTCAGCAAGACGACGTGGCGGGATGATGTCAGCATGACATCATCATGTACGGATGGTGACGTGGCAGGTACGGTGGCAGGGATACGTGGCAGTGACGTGGCAGGAGGCCACGCAGGCAGGTGACTCGACATAGTGACTGGGCAGGGGGTGACGTAAGCGGTGATTGTGCAGGGGGTGACGTCACTGGGCAGGCGGGTGACGCAGGCAGGGGCGGTTTCCGGTTTTGGGCGCACCGCTTATGGACAAAGGTGGTTTCGGGGGAGAGGGCTCCGCCACAGCCCAACGCTTGACGCGTGGCGGGAGGTACGGCGGCAATACCGCCCATCTCCCGGACGCTAAACGTCGGGCAGGTCGGGGATGGGACGGCCCGCCCACCGTTGATCTGTGGGGCGGGTGATCCAATGGTTGGCGGGGAGTGCGATATGATGGAGGGATAAGGGGCGGCATATGCGCAGGAATATTCCCTTTTTAATTATTTGCGACGGCGGGTTTAGACTTAGGGAATGGGGTTTTTATATGTTAAAAAGGCGCGGGTTAATATATTTACATTCGGACTTAGGGACAAGGGTGGAATATGGGTTTTTTGACAAGCAGGGTTAATATTTTATGTACAAAACGTAGGAAACAGGTGCAAAAATGGGTTTTTTAAGGTTTTTTGAGGGGTTTTTGGGCTAGGGGAGAGGTTACTAGCTGACCAGATGTCAAACTAGCTCCTTAATGACTCGGATGGGCTAAAGACAGCCCCAGATGGACTGTGATTTCCCGGACTCAGTAGAATTATGGCTATAATGCCTGGGAGGGAGTATTTACATAAGGGAGTTTTATATACATGATTTTAATAGGGGAATGGGAAAACTGATAGGGATTTATATAATACTGTTAGTAGTTAATATGAAAGTGACCAAAAAGCGCTAGGGTCAGGGACCTTAGGCTAAATTTGGGAAAAAGAACTTGTAGAGAACTGAGATCCTTGAGTGAAGCAGATCTTCACCAAGGAAACTGATATGGAGTATGATGAGACTAAGAGGCAAGCAGATCTTGACCTCTTTGGGAAGTTAGTAAGTGGCTTTGGGGAATTTAGAAGAAAGGGGAGTTAGTGATGTTCACCTTTGAGCCCTTTTGCATAAAAACTGCCTGCACTGTGATCTGAAAAGATAAAATACTTTGTACCACAAAACTGATCACAAATTATCATTCTGCAACCACACAGCTACCTACCCAGCCTACTTTTCTAACATTTTTTCTTCTTTTATGGGTGGGTGCATTTAGACTTGCAGACCCAGCTTTACAATTTTTCCTATCTAAATTTACACTTATTTCTGCCAGGGCCCAGATTAAACAGTTGGGTCCCTTTGATTCTCTACTTATCTACAAATCTGCCAAGATTTAGCTGTTTGGACAGATACATTCTCTATATTCTACAACAGGAAATTGAAATCTAGGGAGACCAAGATTTAGCTGTTTGGCCTTCCCTTAACTGAAAATCTTACCAAAAATGGAATACAGCAGTGGCATTCAGACCATGACACTTTCATGGCATCTTCTTTGGTCTGTTCTGGAAATATGGAACATTGCAGCCAGCAAAGTATGACATATTTGGCATGTAAAAATGTCAATCATGAAAAATGAATACCTGCTGCAGCAGGAGGCTAACAGTGGCTCCACTTGGGGATGGCTTTTCCTTGTGAAAAGCCAAGAACAGCAGGTCAGACTGCCTTGTATTCAATTGCTGCTGTATTCTGCAAAATTTGCTTGGTCGGCTGCCTTATTAATCCTACCTACCTAGTCTAACCAGTACTTACTTTGTCGTTAGGTGAAATGAAATAGCCAATGCAGCCACTTAAGCATTATAAATATGAATGGCCCCTGCTGCTTGTGCTTGCTGTTACCTGAAATGGAGATCTTGCAATCTGATATGGCTTTATTAATCTTTGAGAAGATCAGGAAGCTGCTGACCTTCTTTGCTGAAACAAGAAACTGTACAAAAGGGTCCTGGAGTATATATACATTATTGCTGGACTGACTTGAAGAACTGTACAAAAGTTTGGGATAGCTATCATGCTTTGAAATTGGGGAACCATCAACATCTTGATATTGTCCTTTGCAGCCTTCTAGCGGAGAGGAGCAGTGATTTACCTCATCACACAGCTTGCCATCAGATGAATTATGCAAAACATGGGATGGAACCTGTAATTCTTTGAAAGCCTGCTCAGATGGCACCTGACAGATTTGTGCTGACTGTTCTTTTTCTTCTTCAAATATCTGAGATGGCTGCAAACCCAATGGCAGGGAATCCAGTTGGATTATCTGGTCACATGTTGCCACTTCTGAGTCTTCCTCAATCTGACATTCACTGGCACTTTGGGGTTGCAAATCTAGTGTTGATGCTTTAGGAGCAGGGCCTGGACTTTCCTCAAGCTGATCAATAAGAGAACACGGTGACACTTGATTATTAATATCATGATAATTTTCCCTAATAAACTGAAAATACCTGAAACAAAATGGTAAAGTTCCTTCACTGAAATCAACACATTCTGCGCTTTCTTCCTTTTCTTCATGGCTGAGATGGGCATTCTGATCATTGTGTTCAGGCAGTTGAACCTGAACTGTGCTTTCTGCCAAAATAATGTCTGACTCCTCTGTAAGGCTAATTTGGTCGCCAAGCTCATAATCATCATCATACTGATCATATTTGGGCAGACAGTTGAAAGAAGAGAAGCTATTATATTCATACATTATATCAACAGACTGCTCCATCATGTATGGCGGTATGAATATGTCATCTGTTTTGTGACAGGTTTGTTCATGAATATCATTCCTTTCCTTTTGCAAAACAGATCTGTTCTGGTGCTCTAAACGTTCAACTTCTGTTGTGCACATCTGCTTTAATTCCTCTGCTTTCTTTACAAAGATATCAAGTTCATCCCCTTTTTCTGCTTTCAACTTCCCCTCCCTAACTTTCAGATTAACCTCTACATCTACTGCCATGTTCTGCATCTGTTGCATAGTAGAGGGGCTTCTTTCTCTCAGATGGAATTCTATTTCTGGATCAAATGCTGCTAGATAATGTAATAGGGCCAAATCAGGCCGAGGTCTTATATTCAATGGTATAGAATGATAAACTTGATTGAATCAGTCAGAAAATTGTTGAACAGATTCATTTGGAATCCTTTTTAACTGATTATATTCTTCTATGAGCACGAGGAAATTGACTTTGATCATCCATCTATCAAGGAAGAGTTTGAATAACTGCTGGAGATTTGAGATGCTTGCCTCAGGAAATGCTTTAAACCAAGTCCTAACTTCACTTTGCAAAGAAAGGGCAAACAGCCTAACACTAACATCCTCATCTTCTACTTCAAAAATGTTTAAATAATCATCAAAAGCCTGGATATGCTTTTGGGCAGTAACTCCATTCTCTCCATCAAATCTTGGGAGATACATGGGATGATTTTTGGGCAAAGGTTTAAGCACGGGAAGCAGAATGAGTGGCTTATATCTATCAGGGACCTTACGAGGCAGGGGATTGTGTACAGGGGCTAAATGATTGGGTTCGGTGTGAACAGGAATGGGATGATTTGATTTGACAATAGTGTTCCCCTTGACTATAAGGTGAGCATCAGCAGCATTTAGAGGTTGTTATTCTAATGTGCAAGGAGGGTTTTCTTCAGTATTTTCAAAAGGAAAATCATAAAAGTTGAATTTAAACAATATGTACAGCAAAATTTTATGGAAGAGAAAGAACATGACCTCTTGGATCATAATCCAGGTCAAAAGCCTGATCTGCTCATAAATTTCTTTTGGGTTCATCTCTCCGGTGGAGTCTTTATTATGAGGATGATGTGGAGTCGCCAGGTGGATATATTAACTTTGAGTGCCTGATCTCTGTCCACCATCAAAGATCAGAACTAGACTTGAAAAATGGTTGTGAAGGTTTGGTTCTTCCCAGTGGAGCTTTCCAACTTTCTTTGTGAAACTATCTGAGGAAGGTCCCCAGTGGAGTCGCCATTATGTTATCACTCAGGTTGTCCTTAAGCTCCGGAAAAGGATACGGCCGAGGTAACCACAGACCAACTTTGGACTGCAGGTTCTAGCCAACCTGCAATCAGAGAGGGCTCTCTCTTTATGATTTAGCTTTGTTTAAAATGATTTCAGGCTAGTTATCGAGTCCAAGGGTTTTGTTTTGTTTTTTGGTGGGAAGGATGATGTTTTCAGGTAGAGAGGTAAAACATAGTCTGGTAAGTTTCAAACCATTGGGCGTGGAGTCAAGGAGTCGGACTGCTGGTGCGTTTTCTTGGTCACAAGAGAAATAAGGAGCAAGGTAGTTGCTCATGAAACAACACTTAAAGCTTAAAAGGATGGAATGAGGGGTAAGGAATGAGAGGCAACAAAGAATCTCTCACTATGCTTAAAGGGGGAAGGTGAATGAGCTCTATCTAGGAGCAGTTAAGAATTCCTAGACAATTGTCAAAGATGAATGGATTAGGGGAAATATGAGCCGAAGGGAATTCATATTCATGACTGATCCAGAGGAAAACATAAAGAAACAGCAGAAAATGAGCATAGAGGGCAATTAAACCAATTCTAGACTATTCTTTCTTTCTGCTATTTAGACGGTATATCAATGGAAAAAACAGAGATAGGAAAACTTATTGAGTCATGTTGCAGCACATGAATTCCAAATTCACTTCTTCAAACCATTAAACACAGAGCAGACACTCTTTCCTCCAAGCTTTTCAGTAGTCTTTGATTACAGAAAACATATCAGGTATACAGTGTGAGTCTTCACTGAAAAACTATCAACCAACCAACCCTTTAAACAAAACAGAGGGTGGTATATATAGGGAAGATTTATCCAAAATTATCTATTACAGCCGACCTAACAGGTCTGACAGAAAATTGATTACTTTAACCTAATCCTATCCAGAAATAAATGCCAGAAAATATCTTTGAGCTTTGCTGGGGGCAGCTGTATGAAAATGAGTTAATATCTGTCCTGGTGGCTCTGTGCTTTTCATCTGTCATAACTGTGCATTGGTCTTTGCGCCTTTGCTGTTCGGCAGTTTTAAATGCCTCTGACTGTGATTTGAGAAATAGGATGGGCTTACTCCTCTTGATTTGACTTTCTGGGGGGCTCATCAATGTTTAAGTGCTTCGAGCCCCTAAAAAAAATCTTCGGCTAATACTCTTTGGCTCTCCTTCTTCTTCTGATACCCTTTGGCAATAAATTGATGTTGTTCTGAGGTGCTGTGGGTCTTATTCACAAATAAATGGCCGCTGCTCGACCTCTGTTTCTTTCAAAACTGTTTTCTGCTCCTTCCGGCAAGCTTTGCGAAGAAAAATGGGTCATTCGGCGCCTTTCGGGCTTGCCGGGGGCCGCAGAATGAAAAGATTCCCTGAAGATTCCCCATTCAGGCCCAAAAAATCTAGCGATGAGCGATTTGCACTAGGCACAAATCGCTCATCAAAAACTGCCTCAGAATCGGATTCTGGGGCTCCGAAGTGCGATTTTTTGCCCTTCGCGCCAAAAAAGTGCTGATGACATCAGCATGATGTGACATTGTACGGCGGGTGACGTTAGCATGACATCAGCAGGACGACGTGGCGGGATGACGTCAACATGATGTCATCATGTACAGATGGTGACATGGCAGGTACGGTGGCAGTGACGTGGCAGGAGACCACGCAGGCAGGTGACTCGACATAGTGACTGGGCAGGGGGTGACGTAAGCGGTGATTGTGCAAGGGGTGACATCACTGGGCAGGCGGGTGACGCAGGCAGGGGCGGTTTCCGGTTTTGGGCACATCGCTTATGGACGAAGGTGGTTTCGGGGGAGAGGGCTCCGCCACAGCCCAACACCTGACGCGTGACGGGAGGTATGGCAGCAATACCGCCCATCTCCCGGACGCTAAACGTCGGGCAGGTCGGGGATGGGACGGCCCGCCCACCGTTGATCTGTGGGGCGGGTGATCCAATGGTTGGCGGGGAGTGCGATATGACGGAGGGATAAGGGGCGGCATATGCGCAGGAATATTCCCTTTTTAATTATTTGCGGCGGCGGGTTTAGACTTAGGGAATGGGGTTTTTATGTGTTAAAAAGGCGCGGGTTAATATATTTACATTCGGACTTAGGGACAAGGGTGGAATATGGGTTTTTTGACAAGCGGGGTTAATATTTTATGTACAGAACGTAGGAAACAGGTGCAAAAATGGGTTTTTTAAGGTTTTTTGAGGGGTTTTTGGGCTAGGGGAGAGGTTACTAGCTGACCAGATGTCAAACTAGCTCCTTAATGACTCAGATGGGCTAAAGACAGCCCCAGATGGACTGTGATTTCCCGGACTCAGTAGAATTATGGCTATAATGCCTGGGAGGGAGTATTTACATAAGGGAGTTTTATATACATGATTTTAATAGGGGAATGGGAAAACTGATAGGGATTTATATAATACTGTTAGTAGTTAATATGAAGGTGACCAGCAAGCGCTAGGGTCAGGGACCTTAGGCTAAATTTGGGAAAAAGAACTTGTAGAGAACTGAGATCCTTGAGTGAAGCAGATCTTCACCAAGGCAACTGATATGGAGTATGATGAGACTAAGAGGCAAGCAGATCTTGACCTCTTTGGGAAGTTAGTAAGTGGCTTTGGGGAATTTAGAAGAAAGGGGAGTTAGTGATGTTCACCTTTGAGCCCTTTTGCATAAAAACTGCCTGCACTGTGATCTAAAAAGATAAAATACTTTGTACCACAAAACTGATCACAAATTATCATTCTGCAACCACACAGCTACCTACCCAGCCTACTTTTCTAACATTTTTTCTTCTTTTATGGGTGGGTGCATTTAGACTTGCAGACCCAGCTTTACAATTTTTCCTATCTAAATTTACACTTATTTCTGCCAGGGCCCAGATTAAACAGTTGGGTCCCTTTGATTCTCTACTTATCTACAAATCTGCCAAGATTTAGCTGTTTGGACAGATACATTCTCTATATTCTACAACAAGAAATTGAAATCTAGGGAGACCAAGATTTAGCATTTTGGCCTTCCCTTTAACTGAAAATCTTACCAAAAATGGAATACAGCAGTGGCATTCGGACCATGACACTTTCGTGGCATCTTCTTTGGTCTGTTATGGAAATATGGAACATTGCAGCTAGGAAAGTATGACATATTTGGCATGTAAAAATGTCAATCATGAAAAATGAATACCTGCTGCAGCAGGAGGCTAACAGACTCCATAGCCCAATGGCTTGAAAGCCTTGCTCTATCCATCTGTTCCTAAAATTCCACCACCCAACCAAAACCAAAACCTTATGAGCACTAATAACTAGCCTAAAATCCCACCCAAACAAAGTTAAATTATAATGAGAGAGCCTTCTCTGGAATTAGGTTGGCTAGAACCCGAGTCTAAAAGATTAGGTTTGTGGTTACCTCGGACTATTTCTTCTTTTCATAACTTCTAGGGAAGACTTCTGAGTGATAACAGTTAACATTTAGTTTGGTTTGATATTGTTATGTGTTTGGTTTCTTGTGTACAAATAAAAGGTGTTAGGAGTTGGAGCAACAATTTTTAGAGCTACATTAGCCATATCACATGAGGAAAACCATCATAAATCGGGTATGAAGGCCAACCTCTTTCCTCTTATGCATAAATAAGGACTAATCATTTTAAATCTAGAGGAACTTTATGTTGTGATCTATCCATAATTCTACCCAAATCAAGGGTATATTTGTGGGAATCTTTGTGTCAAGCCAGGAAGGTAAATCTCGAATTATTACATTACATTAAGATGAATGTCATTATATATAATCAGAATAGTGTCCCTTGGGAATCACATTCAAAGGCCTTTTCCTATTTTAATTTTTCTACTTACATATTAAACAAGTGCCAAACTTGTTCAATAATTATCCATGATGTACTTCTTTTGAGAAAGGAATATATATCTCAGATGTTGGTTCACTTCACTTCCCAAATAGTACTGAGGATGTCCCAAATTTGCCATCCTAAACCTTTTCTTAAACTATCTCTTTATGGATGTAATATACTTCTCATTGTTCCACCTTATCAATAGATCATCTACATATACTAGTAGATATAAAATAGTCTTGCCAACTTTCTTGAAAAATAAAGTTGCATCATTCAGATTAAAGTGTTTAAAATTTAATTTCAGAAGATGCTTAGTCAATTTTTCATACCAGGCTCACGTTGCTTGTTTTATTCCATACAAGGATTTGATGATTTTACATACTTTTTATTCTTGTCGCTTCACAACAAAACCTTCTGCTTGAGACATAAAAACATTTTCTTTCAAGTCTCCATTCAAGAAAGTAGTTTTTACATCCATTTGATGGACTTTCCATCCATTTTGAGCTTCCAAGGCAAAGAGAGTCTAGATGGTGGCCCATTTTGTTGTGGGGTAAACGGTCTCCTCATAATCGACACCTTCTTCCTGTGCAAATTCTTTTACCATGAGCCTTGCTTTGTGCTTGTCAAGTGAGCCATATATTTTATACTTGTTCTTGAAGACCCACTTGCATCCAATTAATTTGGTTCCAAATGGAGGGTCCACCAACTTCCATGTTCCATTCTTTATGAGTGCATCATACTCTTTTTGCATTGCTTATTTCCATCCATCATGAGAATTATCTTCTTTAAATTTGGTTCAAAATTAGTGCACAAATTTAATTCACAAGCATAAGAAACATCCATATCATCAACTAATTCATAATCATCGCATATCTCCATTTTGTCTGGTGGAACTTCTAGATCTTGTATTTCCAACCTCATTGGGATGAACACTTTCGAGTGTTTTAGTGAGCCATTTTGGAGGACCTTTTTGAGATGGTCCACGATGCTCTGTTGACTGAGATGGGGCTACATCGATATTTAGCCTTCCAATCCTCTAATTCACATCACTTAAAGTGTCTTCCTAATCTAAAGTTGTGGCTGAAACTTCATGAGGGGGAGAGACTGCTTTAGAAGGAGATTTCATAGATTGATCCAAGATAGTGATCCCCCCTTAAAGAGGTGGAATCTACCTTTTTGAGATGGTCTAGGATACTTTGTTGATTAAGATGGGGCTACATCAATATTTAGCCTTCCAATCCTCTAAATCACATCACTTAAGGTGTCTTCCTAATCTAAAGTTGTGGTTGAAACTTCATGAGGGGGAGAGACTACTTTAGAAGGAGATTCCATAGATTGATCCAAGATAGTGATCCCCCCTTAAAGAGGTGGAATCTACCTTTTTGAGATGGTCTAGGATACTCTGTTGATTAAGATGGGGCTACATCAATATTTAGCCTTCCAATCCTCTAAATCACATCACTTAAGGTGTCTTCCTAATCTAAAGTTGTGGTTGAAACTTCATGAGGGGGAGAGACTACTTTAGAAGGAGATTCCATAGATTGATCCAAGATAGTGATCCCCCCTTAAAGATGTGGAATCTCATTATCAAATTCATGAAATTTTTTCAAATTACTAAATATATCAAAACAATCAAGTTACTTCTCAACAATATTATCAGTTTTGGAAGATTTAAGAAAAATCACATCTCTAGATAGTATAAAATTATTATTTACCTCATTGTAGAGACGATTCCAATTGGTGGTATCTGAGTACCACAAGAAGATACACTTTTGACTCCTTACACCAAGTTTTTTTATTTTTTCCTTATGAATCAAGGCACAATAGGTGGAACAAAAGATCTTGAGATGCCTTATTGAAGGAATGTGGCCATACCACATTTCATAAGGAGTCTTGTTTCTGAGAGCATGATATGGAAATTTGTTTTTAATATATATTACACATAGAATTGCATCAACCCAAAACATCAACTTTACATTTTTTAAAAACATCATTGTATGAACCATATCTAAGATAGTCATGTTCATTATTTCAGCTACACAAGTTTGTTGAGGTGTATGGCATAGTTGTTTGATGTTGAATCCCATGTTGGAGAACATATTTTTCAAATTCATTTGAGGCATATTCTTTTCCATTATTAGTACGAATAGAGCTAATATGATATTGTGCATCATTTTCAATCCATGCATGAAAATTTTTGAAAGTTTCAAAAGCTTTTGATTTACATTTCAAAAAATATACCCAACACATCCTAGTGTAGCCATCAATAACAGTCATCATATTTTATTTCCATTTGCAGAAGGAATAGCCTTAGAGCCACACAAATTAGAATGAATTAGTGTAATATTTATATGCACTCTAGAAACATGATCATGAAATGGTTTTTTACCATGTTTTCCTAGGATACAAGCATCACATTGCTTTAGTTTCCTTGGAACAGTTAGCAAAATAGAAATTCCATTTCTTTTCAACAAATGAAAATTGTCATAATTAAGATGCCCAAATATTGCATGCCATAGAAGACTAGATAGGAATGTACCTTCATTGTATTGATAATTGTATGCATAGTTATGTGCAGGAGCAGATGTTTTTTACAGCTTCAACAATATTTCCTCCTCTATTCTAGTCATGAAAATTGTGTTTTCTAATGCTTTTATGATTTCAAATTTTTTGTCAAACATGTGAATGGAGTGTCCTTACTAGTGAATGTGAAAAAGGGACAACAAGTTTCTCCGCGGTTCTAGAAGGTAGAGAACATCATGTAAAATAAATTTAGGGAGTCTATGTAGTTGATCCTGATGGTGCCAAGGTTGAATGGCTTGAGTCTTGAATTTTCTACAAAGTATATTGCTCCATCTACATTGTCACTAAAGTCTTCAAAAAAAATATTTCTAGAAGGTCATGTGGTAGGTTGCACCTGTATCAAGTAGCCATGCATCTTTCCAAGAAGCAAATGAAGTATGAAACAAGTCTTCATTTACTCCAATATGCAATGTGCAAAAATATAATGAGCAAATTCAGCCCTGAATCTGGCATTTTACCTTTCTCTTCTTTTCATTTTTGTTGTATTATTTCTCAATAGAGTTTTCATGTGGATGCCTCATGTCCATCTATGTTGCAATGAATACAATGAAAGACCAGATTGTCCTCTTTGATAATATTTACCCTCCCTACCTAGATTGTTATTATTTCCACAGCCTCTTCTACTACCTCTTCCTCTAGAAGAGTCTAGTGTTTGATTCCTTTTTTTGTGCAAGGCACATATCTTCTTCAGGAGATTGATAATTTGTCTTCCTTTTCCCAAAATCTTTCTCCCATGCTACAAATTTCTTGACAAGAGTGTCAAAAGTAATGCCCTTGATTTGTGCACTAGCTTTTAAGGATTCAAGATAGTGAGATGGATGTCCATTTTGATTTGAGTGGCTTCTACATTATGCATAATAGCTCTAATTTCTAAGGTTAGGGTTAAGGAGTCATCATCCTTCAATTCTATATAGAAGAGCTTGATCATCAACTAAACTAATTCTAGTTCTGAGTATGAGTCAAATAAATTTTTTAACTTCTTTAATGCATCATAAGCATTTGTAATAGGAATTATATGATATCTCAACTCTTCACTTACAGAAACAACAATTAGGGTGTAGGCCTTGTTGATCTCGCTTTCCCATATGACAAGCTCTTTATATGATGTGGACTTGGTATGTGGATTGTCACCTTCTCCTTCACAGACACATTTCCATAAGTCATTGAAAATAAGGGTGTGTCTGATCTTTCTGGATCATTCATGGTAGTTTTATTTTCTATTCAAAACCATGCCAATAATGGATATGAGAGAATTCATCTTTATAAGCAAACTCACTACAAAATATTCTCAAATTTAGTTCAACTGAGCAATTAGGATTGAAAATGGATGTATCTTATTCTACAACAATTTTATAATTGGTAACTTGTCCTTTTGAAAAACTTCAATTCAAGAGAAACATGAAACATTTATAAATTCAAAGTTTCAATGACCTGTCTCTTTCATTTACCGACCGCACATAAAAGAAAAATGCATGCCACCAACAAGAATTTAACCAATAAGAGAATTCAATGGACACGCCAATGGAGAGAATATATATAGGGGTGATAGGACTTTTTAGATCTTAACATGTTGGAATCAAAAAATAAAATGCAGAGTCCAATATATTTATGGTACAAAGGACCAATTGTCGAGATTTCAAGTGGCTAAGCATGTTGCAACGTGCCAATAATGGGAAAGTTTTTACTTTTGGTAGCTTATAAAATCCATGCATCCTCCTAAATCTACAATGGTTTTTTTGTGTGATCGTCCTGAAGTAGATAAACAAATTACAGACCTAAAATTGTTAGAATCAAAAATAAAACACAGAGTCCAATATATAATTAGATTTCAGACCACTCATTAAAGAACTAGGTGTCATAAGCAGCATTTGTAATAGTTGTCCCTCTCCAACAACAAAAGTATTAGCAGTTGAGAAAATCAAGCCCTAAACACCATGCTTATTTTGGCACAGATGCACACATAAACATCACACATAGTTATCTCTTCTAATATATCGATAGATAGCACACATAGGATTTCTCTAAGTATACAAACAACATGAGTCTATTGGGTCTAGAAAAACACAATATGCAAATTACATACATGACTAGAGGTTTTTTCAATAACATGTGTTCTCGCAGCATACAACCATTCAACGTAGAATTACAACACATCCAACACTGTCATACATAACTCGACTCCACGACATGGAATTGAATACCACCATGGATTTTCAAGCCAGAACTGAGTGATGAATTTATAACCTATCCCACATATGACTTCTTGCTGAAATGTCCCAAGGTCACGTAGAAAATAGGGTTAGGGTTTGTTAGGTCCCTATAATACTAGTGTATTCGCTTATTATTGTTATTGTAGCCCCTTATCATTATTGTTGTCCCCATATTGTTATTATTGTACCCCATAGAAGTCCACTATTGTTATTGTTGTGCCCTTACATTATTATTGTTATGTCGGCTATGATTATATTGTGACCCCTTAGACTCTTATATATAGAAAGGAGGTTTTGTCATTTGAATCATCCAAGAATTGTTCATTTGTGTAATGTAAAGGAGGTTTCCCCCATGAAGAGGTTGATTTTGAAGTCATTGACCTTTCTCTTCTTCTATTTTGTGAGTTGGTTGCATAACATTCGGTATCAGAGCTTTGGATTCTAGGGTTTCACTACTCCAAACAGATCATCATGGAATTTTCGCTATAACTTTTTTTTACGAAGTTTTAGAAGATGAAATTAAAACCCATTTGAACCAAAATCTTGATGAACCGTGATTACTAATTTCAGAGCTTGTTTTGCTATATTTTCGTAGATATGGTCCAAGGAAGTTAGGATTTTTGCAGGCTCCCGAATTACATCCCAAACAGGTGACCTTAGGAAAATCATCATAACTTTCTCTCTGAGCCTCAGATTGAGACGAACTTAGTTTTCTTTGTAGCATTTTCAAGTCTGAAGTTGGAAACCGTGATACGTGGATCGTCATACAAGTTCTCTCTACTGAACCAGTCTATAATCGGGTTATTGTGAGAGATTTGGAGTAACTATTTCTTGAAGAATCCAATATTGATAATACTTGTGGGGTTAGAAAGAGGACTCGGAGAGCTACCACAAGATAAAATTTTAGAGTTTGGAGATCAGAAATTTTAGAGATACAACAGATTCAATATCGAGCTCCTACGAAGTGAAAAAAGGTGTGTAGTATTTTTAAAAAATTACATAAGCTTGGCTTGAAAAATTAGTTTGAAGTGATTCAAAGGGCAGAGTGAAGCATAATTATCCTTAATTTATGCCCCAAAGAAAGAAAATGGAAACACCTAGTAAGAAACCTAAAATATCTACCATGACCCATGAAGAAGATGAAGAAATGCAACATGATATATTAAAATTACGAGACCAAGTGCAACAAATTTCACTCTCACACAAAGTAACAAAAGATAATATGGATGGTTTAAAGAAAGGCATAATGGATGGCATGGAAGCTAAGATGGAATCTAAGATTGATGGTTTAGAAGAAAAACTAAAAGGAATCATTGAAGATTTGAAGACATGGAAGGTTTGAAAGGAGGTTTGGCCAAGTTGCTACAAGAAATGCTTCCTAATGGCGAAAAGGTAGTAGAAGAAACTCATGATGAGAACAAAATAAATGTTAATCATGATTTCATAGAATCTAATGTTGGATTGAAGACTCACCATGTTCCAAAGATTAATATGAGGAAGTTTGATAGCAAGGATCTGGTAACTTGGACACTACAGATAGAGCAATATTTTGATCTACATGATGTGCAACTGTTACAAAAGGTACGTATTTTATCTTTATATTTAGAACCGAATCAGTTTGTATGGTATATAGGGCTTTGTTCTCGTAAACCACTTGTCACTTGGTTAATTTTCACGGAGGAAATGATAGCACATTATGAGGATACAAAGAGAAACACATTCTTTAGCCAATTGATAAATCTAAAACAAAAGGGTTCAATGGTGGAGCACATTGAGGACTTCCAAAATTGAATATAAGGGTAAAAGATATTCCAAAGAAGCAGAGGATTGATGTCTTGATAGGGACTTTAAAGGATAACATCCAACATGAGGTTCGCCTTTGGGAACCTGATTCATTGGAGAAGGCATACAGGTTAGCAAGAAAAATTGAAAGAAAAAGTATGGCAACAAGGAATCCTACCACTCATAACTATAAAGATGAAGTGTTGTTTCTCCTAGCCTTCCACAACCTACAAGGTTGACACCACAACAATTGGAAGAAAAAAGAGTAAAAGGGCTTTGTTTTAGTTGTGATAGAAAATACACTAAAGGTCATAAGTGTGGTGAGAAGAAATTAATTTACATAGATGGGGAAGAGGAGGAAGAAAAGGAACAAGAAACATCAAACGAAGAGGATATCCACCAGGAACTAACCCTAGAGAAAGAAGAAATGATTCTAAGCATATCTTGTAATGCATTGACACGAATTACCACTCCTAAAACTCTCAAGATAGAAGGACATATCAAGAAGAAAAAGGTAATAGTGTTGATTGATTTAGGTAGTACCCATAATTTTATTCATTGTAAGATAGCCAAGGAATTGAATTACTTCCTATATACAGTACTAGAGTGTCAAGTAATGGTTGTCAATGGAGGAACCATAAATTTCTTTGGAAAGTGCCATAATATCAAGCTATCCATGGAAGAATTGTTCATTTGTGTAATCTAAAGGAGGTTTCCCCCTCGAAGAGGCTTATTTTGAAGTCGTTGATATATCTCTTCTTTTATTTTGTGAGTTGGTTTCATAACATTTGGAATTGCCTTGACTAGTGCAATTAGGGAAGGAGGTCGTGTAAATCCTGAATAATTAGGAGCAATGTCTCAACTTCTAGGCCAACAAAATACTTAAGCGTGGAATGCATTGGGCACGATGAGAGTAATGTATATATCTAATGCATACACTGGTTGTAGACTGGACAGAATGAATCAAGGTCTTTTCAGAGGAGGGAACGACAAACAAAGATGGAAGTGAGTGTTTCAAAGGCACGCAGCAGTAGCAATGGAGTTACAAAAAAACAAGAATGTATAAACTTAGAGCCCATTTCTGGCCAAGATGGTAACATTCGAATGGTTACAATCCATTAATACAATCAAAATGGCGACCCTTGGTATTCGCATTGAGGATCTTTTCCTATCCTAATTTTTCTATTTACATAATTTTTACCAATCCCAAAGGATTAGGTGACTAACACTTCACTCGTCTACAGGAAGGTCATTTTCCTCACAACAATTACCCCCTCGTGCACATGCCTACAATCACTCATAGGCCTAGGAGGGAGGTGGTGTGTTTTCACTCAAGTGGCATGAAAACTCTCAAAAAATAAAGTAAATAGTTGTAATGCAAGTTGGAAGATTAACCTCCAATCAAAAATAGAGCAATAACAATCCAAAGTAAAACAAAATTATCCAAAAAATATATTCAACCACTTAATCAATTGGAGTCTCATATATATATATCTATATATATATATATATATAGAGAGAGAGAGAGAGAGTATATCAAAGGGAATCTAATATATTTCCTATCAAAGGTAAAGTGTGCTAGTTTCATGATAATAAGGGACAAAAACATAACCTCCTTTGCACCAAATACATGTATCCACAACTAGTCATAAACAACCTGAAAGTTCATACCATAAAAAATTTCATGACTGACATATATTTGTACATATGTCAGTTGGATCTCTTCTACAATGAGGGGTGGTAGATCAACAAACTATGGCCAAACCTCCCCCCTCCTAGATAACCCTATTGTAGTGTAATTCACATAAAATACAATGAAAACCCCAAGAACAAAAGACCAAAAAAAGAGATAAAACTTAAGAAAAATCTATTTGATAATAAAAAACAGAGAGTTATATTCACTTGCCTCTTCAAGGGGACAACCTCTAAGAGAAATGCTCAAATACAATGACAATTATTGATAAAACATTACATAACCTTCTACTTTATACAAAGTTATTCAAAGAGATTATTAAGTACCTATAGGCCTCATATAATGATGGATGACCAACCAATTTGGGCCTTACTAATAAAAATAAGCCTTTTTATGTTGAATTACAAACAACTAATTATTTGTTGAATTGAGGCTTCTCTGATCCATATCAAGTTTATGATATATTTTTCGGCATAAATCACATGATATTTCATTTGTCGATACGTTTCGAACCAACCAGTGTGGTTCATCATCAGGACAAGTTGAAGAATCAGATCTAGCTTTGCATGTTAAATAGTCAGAGCAGAACATCCAACAGCTAAAATTCTTGACCAGGAAACAGTTAGTTGGACTAGACTAGGGGCATAACCTTTATTTAATAAGTTAATTTAATTTGATTATTAAATTAATAGTTAGTTATATTATTATTAAATTAAAAGTTAAAGGGACAAATGAATATAGAAGTTTTAACTATTTTATAAACTTTTAATTATAAATATATATTAAAATAGATTATAAATTAAAAGTTAGTTATAAAAATTGTAACTAAATATATAAATATTAGAGTGATTTAAGGGTTAGAAAGAATATTTTAAATAATTTAAATTTTATTTAGCATATTATCATAGATTGATTTCAAGATTATTTTTCTTTTATTAATTAAATAAATTAAAATAAATAAGTTAATTTAACTTGATTATTAAATTGATAGTTAGTAATATTCTTACTAAATTAAAAGTTAAAGGGCCATATAAAAGTTTTAACTATTTTATAAACTTTTAATTATAAATATATATTAAAATAAATTAATATATATAGTTCATGGGCCTTATTCAAGAAAGGTGACCTCGTACATTAATAAAGTATCAAGTAAGGGGGTTAGGGGAGGACTATAACATGTCTTCCACCTTCAAAAGTAACATTGTCCTCAATGATGAAGGTGAAGAAATCATTGGAGAATCATTGTTGGTTTTCATGTGGCATCATTTAGTTGCATATATTTCCACTAGATCAATACTTCATTAATACTGTGTTGGCAAAATTGGCACCCTTTGGTATCCAATATTGTTTCTGACTCGAGCCAAATGGAACCTTCTTCATCAAGGTTCTAGTAGGTTGATTTTCACTTTGCAATTTGATCCCACGACCTTATTTAAACAAAACACATGAAAGATTGGATAAGCCTTGGAGTGAGATAAAGGAGCTAGCTTGTAGACAACCTGACCAATTTGTTGTATGATCTAATAAATCCCATAGAACTTATGAGTTAGCTTTTGGGAAATTTTATCTTTGAGTGATGTATATTTATAAGGTTGGAAGTAAAGGAACACTCGATCCCCTTTAGAAAAAGAATATTTATATCTACACTGGTTAGCTTGTTGTTCCATTCAATTTTGGGCCTTAACCAAGTTTTCCTTGAGGATACAGATAATGTAGTCTCTAGTGTGAATCATTCTATTTACTACATGAACCTTAGACATGCTTGGTACATATAATACCATATACATGGGTTTTCAACCATAAACTACTTCATACAATGTCATCTTGGTAGCTCCATGATAAGGGGTGTTGTACCACCATTCAACCAAGGGAAGTCATTGTGCCCAAGGGTAGAAATTTTTAAAAGAAAAACATATCAGATAGGCCTCCAAGCACTTGTTAACCACTTATGTTTGATCATCAATTTGACGATGGGATGCACTGCTCATATTTAGATGTGTACCTTGAATCTTAAAATAGTTCCTTGCCAAAAAATGTTATGGAATGTGGTGTCCCAATATGAAACAATGGATGGGCATACCATGAAATTTAAATATCTAATCCATGAAAACTTGGGAACCTAAGGAAGGACTGAAGGGATGAGCTAGGGCACAAAAATGAGCAGCTTCTAACAAATGGTCTATCACCACCATGATGATTTATTTATCCCTCTTGTGTTATTAGTAAAGGTTGTAATGTACTTAGTATCTTTACTATCTCTCCCTAGTTTCTTTGGAAATAATCACAAGATGCTACAAAATCTTGGATATTTATTTCCATGCCTTCTCATAAGGATAAATGCTTAGATCTTTCATAGGTCTTATGAAAGTTGGAGTAACCTGCCACTGATGATGAGTGTAGCTCCTCTAAGACTCATCCTACCCAAACCCCTTACTTAGATACCTTATTAATGTATGAGGCCACTTTCATTGAATAAGGCCCACTAAATAATCAGTTAATTGTCATTCATTATAAAATAATTGTTTTTATTAATGAGACCGAAATTAGTTGGTTGAACCTCATTATATGAGGCCCATAGGTAGTTAATATTCTTTGTATGGATGGCTTAATGCTTAAATGTTGCTCTAAAGTCAGTCATTGAGCCTGTTTGGTGTAACTTGGTAAGTTGCCCCAAATATTGAATATCTCTCTCAAAATGTGCATGGACAAATATAATAAACTAACTCCAAGAAATGTAGCGTGAATCTTTTTTTTTATGTTGTTCCCTCCATGCCATCATTCTAGATCTAGATATAGAACCCCCACCTTGAGTTTCATCATGTCTATTATGTGTTTCCTATAGAAAAGTTTACCAAGAAAGATAACCCTAGTGGTTACAACTACAACATAGACAATTTTATGGATTACAACAAAAGTCATTAAGCTAGATCTATTAATTCACTTGTAACATTCATAAATATGGAATATTGAAAAATAACAAAACAATAAATAAAATCGAATAAATCAATTCATTCCAATTAAATAACTATTTATTGAATTTCCACACAACGGGGGAACCATAAATCCACTTTGAATGTTTATGACGTTGATTAAAAAGAAAGTGAAGGGGGAGATCAAGGATCCCCCCACTTGGCAAAAACAAGATAGGGAAGCATGCATGCATTAATTGGAATGTGTGGTTTCAATTTTTACTGATCTTCATTGTAAGGTTCATCAATCTAGTATACTCTAGCATCGTTGGAATCTAAGCTATTCAAGAAGGACCTAATAGATTTGTAGTTATGAAGATTTCAGGGATTGTTAACTGTATGATGAGTACATTGTGAAATTGGTTTTCTGACACATCATTCTTTATCTGTAATCATTACGCTTGGTGGACATGATTCCTTATCATTTCAATGATTGGATTTTTGCGGTTTGTGGGAGAATATTTATACCTTATCTTGATTCTTTGGGGTTCTACTTTAAATGATTCTTATTGGCTAATTCTCTTCATGTGTATTTGGTTTCTCTAGCATTTATATGATTTTTCAGATAGAGGTGTTGGAATTTATCCTTTATTTTCCTTTGGTTATCTTGGTGGAACCTCCTCCTTTATGTTAAAGCATAGATCAACCACTTCTCTAAGTTTTTCCTTCTTATTCTTCCCAATCCTCTTGCCTTCCCATCATTATGTTCTTTGCTTATATGGTTTCTTGTGTGGTTTAAGAGGAGAAACTTGGTGGACATGATTCCTTATCATTTCAATGATTGGATTTTTGCGGTTTGTGGGAGAATATTTATACCTTATCTTGATTCTTTGGGGTTCTACTTTAAATAATTCTTATTGGCTAATTCTCTTCATGTGTATTTGGTTTCTCTAGCATTTATATGATTTTTCAGATAGAGGTGTTGGAATTTATCCTTTATTTTCCTTTGTTTATCTTGGTGGAACCTCCTCCTTTATGTTAAATCATAGATCAACCACTTCTCTAAGTTTTTCCTTCTTATTCTTCCCAATCCTCTTGCCTTCCCATCATTATGTTCTTTGCTTATATAGTTTCTTGTGTGGTTTAAGAGGAGAAAGTTTAATTATCCTTAGTTATTGTATTGAGTCTTCTATTCTTTGTTCCTAAAGTTGTTTTCAAGCTTTGATTAATTCAGTTTAGGGCTTCTGTCTACCTCTATGGTTTATTTTAGTTGGTCTTTCAACCATGCCTAGAAAGTGTGGCTTAACTAGGAGGATTATGCATAACTCAAGACCTCCCTTGTTTCTTGGGCTCAATTAGCAAGAAAGCAATTTGTTGAAATCTATTACAAGAGCACTCCTCCTTGGGTTAGAAGGGAGATTAAAGAAGTAGAACAAGGTGCAATGATTAATTGTCATTTTATTTTGGATATTGAAGTTGAGGATAAAATTGGAAATTGGGTCCTAGATATAGGTAGCAATAGGATGAGGCAAACACAATATATGAAAACTATGGACATATACTGGTGGTAGAATACCATCATGGCCAATTTCATGGTTGAGTGATCAGAGGAGCAACAAGAGATTTTACACTGTAGACGAAGTTTCAGGGCCAAATTCAAAAGATATATATGAAGGTTTTTATGTTAGCAAAGAAGTTACCAAATATTAAGTTTGTTAATTTTGAGGATAAAATATGTCCACTTGATACTTAGGTGGATTCTCCAACTACTTAAATTTTTTTCATCATGTTTTTCATGCCAATCATCAATTTCATTTTTTCTATATACTTTGTTATAGGTGGCTTCATAAACTTGGAAATAGGACATAGCGGTCATAATAGTAGATATTTGTTTTTTTTTTGTAATTTTCTTTAAATTCTTTACATGGTCTAAGACAGTTTTGTTGTGCTACTAGTCTGGCTTACCTAGTGACAGACCAGTAGCTACAGATCAAAGCAACCATGGGAGAAAACAACCATGGGAGAAAACACCAATTTCGGGAACAAGAGTGTTTGGAGAAGAAAACATGAGCAAGAAGAACAATTAAATAAAGAAATCCCAAAGGCCATGCTTTCAGGAATTGAAAAGACATAAGACCATGATGAATCGACAGATGGAGAAGAAGATATTGAGATTCAAGATGATGATCTTGCAACAACATAAGTTCATATATCATTCTAAACAATCCAATTGAAGACTCCCTGTCCTGTAGATGTTGAAGAGGGGGAGCCTAAGTAGTAGGTTGACAAGAAATCGTCAAATCAATAGTCATTATAATGGTCATATTTTTCAACTTTATGTTTACTGGAGAAATAGGAAATTTCATGGACAAAATTGTAGAAGGACTTGTGGTAAATCTCTTCGATAATGCATATTAATAGGTGAAATCAATTGTGGCAAGCCATGTAAGGCATAGCATGTCAGGGGAGAGAAAACGTCAAAGGAAGGAAGGCATATTGAAGGATGTTAGAGGAATATATTTCATCAGGAGGAGCAACCCTTTGCCATTGATTTCAAAGGGGGAGATAAATTGGGAAAAGAAGATAAGAAGCATAAAGACAGGGGGAGAAGTAATCATAAGGGGAGTGTGTGTGTTTCCATCGAAGACAAACGGGGGAATTTTTTAATGGTGTTGCCATTGATCCAAACATTAGTCTATGAACACCCTTAATAATTGTCTATAAAACACATTGTTTAGAACCTCCAATGGTCAAGATGTCCTAGAAGCCCAAATATGATCATATTACCCCAAACTTGTTGAAGAAATTTAGGATGAAGAACAATAAATTTGTTTAATATGATCATATTGCCCACACTTGTTGAAGAATTTTAGGACGAAGAACAATGAGTTTGCTCACATTACCATCACCATTGTGTTTTCCTCATCATGTCAATTCTAACAGTAGGTAGCATGGCACATAAATACTCACGACAAAGGAGATATGCTTCGTCAAAGTGTGTGCCCTAAAAACATAGTCAATGTCCCCAAAATGAGATGAAGAAGGCAACAAACTATTTGACTAAATATTCAAGAAATATTTGATTAAACCTTTAAGGTCCTATCATATTTAAAATAAAAAGTTTCCTATCCCAAATTGGATGATTAAAGAAGGAGTATTAGTGAAGAAAACAACTAAATATTTGAAGATTAATTCGATTTGCAAGGAGGTTAAGTCGACCTCAAATTTTGGCTCCAAAAATTAAATTTTGTAATTTCAAATTTAAAATTTGTTAGGGTCAGTTCCCTCTTGGATAACGTCATCCTACCACCCCCCACCTTTTTTGGTGTCCATTCAACCTATATATATATACATACAATATATATATTATATCTATATATATATATATATATATATATATATATATAAGGCTCATTTTCCCTTCATTGAGGATCATCGTATGCATTTGATCTGACACATATTTATGATTTTCTTTGAGGCATTGAGTATTCTTGATAATCTAGAGTAGCAGGATAAAGTTGAAGAAGAATATGGGTTAATTTTCATGGTTTTTGGTTATGGTTTCTGTTGGGTATTAAGTAGCTTCTTACACCATTCATCCTATTTCTGAGATGCGCAAGTCCTAGGGGATTATTTTACCCTAGAACAGGAGCAAAATTTTAGTGGTATATTTATACAATATTTGAGGAACTTTTATGAAAACCCCCATTCCTAAAATCCATCCTCCATACACAAATCTTGGTAGATTTTGTGTGTTGATTTATATAAGAATCTCCATTGAAGGTTATCCAAGTTCTTCAAAACGAGCCCATGCATCTTCTCAACCTTCCTGAGGCACATCTTCTAAGACCTAAATTTAGCTGAATATCCAAAGAAAATTTTCATTTATTCCTATACATTCATTTGAGGCAGATCTAAAATATTTATTTAACCATTTTCATGGATACATATGAGTTTTTAAATGGATTTTTCGGCCTACTCTGAGGCATAATTTGGATATATGAGGTCTACATAAGTAATTAGGGCATTCAAACCTCTTGAGGCATAATTCAAAAGCGGTCCTAATACTTGGTTGGAGAGAGACTTATTTTCATTCAAGGATTTGTGGATATTCTAAGGTGTTATTTCAAATGGTGAATTTCTCCAGCGAGAGTTTTGATGCCCATGTAGGGCTTGTTTTTAATCTATTCCCCTGAGGTTCCTTGTGGAAAAAGTGTAGAAAATTTGTGGGACAACTTCACTGAAGTTCCTTGCAAAGAAGTCTTTCATTGAATTACATACCTTAAGGCCAATTCAAAGGTTGTTGTTTGACCTATTACTATCAGTGAGAAAGGCACCATTGGAAGTTCAGTCTAAAGTGTCACATTTCTTATCATTAAAGGTTGATCCTTATCAATAAGGGTTTCTTTGGGCCATCCTCTGTTGGACCAGCTGAAGTAAGGCTCCTTGAAGGCCTCAATAAAAGACTCAACTTATCAGTCATTGAGAGGATTCTTCTAAAGTAGAGAAAATTGTGTTGAAATTAGAGGCACAATATTGGCAACTAGATAAAGGTAAAAGAAGTTATATTCAGACATATTCCTAGTAGTCAACAACTCACTTAACATTAGCATATCTAAAGGGCATCTTTCGGCACAATGTTGGTACATTTTGCATCAGAAATATTAAGGTACATGAATTGTTCAGATTAATATTTGAAGTGAAGGTTGTTGTTATTCAATCACATTGTTTAGAAGAAGTTTTGAAGTTTTTTGAATAATTTTGATTCACCATTGCACATATCAAGCACGCATGAGCTAAGGGTCATTTAAGAAATCATGTATCTATGATTTATCACTGAATGAATATATACATATAGAGCATGTGTTGTTGGACCAGAATATGCCTTTGAAGTCTTATACTACTAGGGTTTCATCTCATCATTATCAAAGAGGGATATAGTTGACAGTATGCTCGGTACTGATAGGTTGTATTGATGGGCATAAAGGTTTGGTCACAATGTGATGTTGATGTTGGAAAAGTTTGAGGAAAAATATCTATTAATGAGATTGTGATGTTTGTTTGACCAAAGAATGATGTTGCTATTCTTAAGTTAGGGTTTGCCATAAATTGTGTGGGCATCTAATGAGTGCTATGGTTTATGATGCTTCTACATTGCTTGTTGAACTAGGGTGATGTTAGCATTTGCATGGCTTAATATTTTATGTAAGTTGAGAGGTTGACGTATCTTGAACAAAGCTTGACTAAGTTGACAGGTTTGATCTTTTGAGCAGAGAAATTTTGTATTGTTATTGACAACCTAGTGCCAGTATTGTAGATTGACAAAGTTAGCAGTTTGTTCATTTATTTTATTGAGCAGAGATTAAAATTGTAGTTTGATATTATTATTGAGA